>APFE031636513.1:0-53206 GCA_000404065.3 Pinus taeda
AAAAAATGAATAATTGGAAAAATTTATAAATTTTTTCCAAAGTCAAAATAAGTCAAATTTTGACATGGAAGTCAAGCAGAGGATCAAGGGTGATGTGGCAAGCAATGTGGGGCCCACCACATAAAGTTTCAGCTCAAGTCAACTCAAAGTCAAACAAAGTCAAAGTCAAAGCAAAAAAGGTCAAAGTCAAATGGACCAGCGTTGAATCAAATTTATGAAGTTTTAACTTTGATAAAAGTTATAAGGTGAAAGTATAAAAGTTAAATGAGTGGGAGGGGGCCCACCTTAGCCCACCAAAATGTTTACGTACAGCGATTAAAATGAATTCCGTACGGCAATCAAACTCAGCATACCAAGCAAAGTCCGTACGGAAAAATTACACGTTGGGCAGTCAAATAGTCTACGTCAGCAAGTCAAAAAGGTATTACGTGGGCAGTTAAAACGGTCAGCAGCATTTACGTTGGCCATTAATTAACGTGGCAGCCAAGTCAGCAATTTAACGCTGGCAGATTGTCCACTTCAGGAGTTTACATACGGCAGTTTAACCCAAGTTCTGGCACAGTTCACGTGGGCAGCAAAGTTCAACGTATCATCTACAGCCAGTTACGTTAACAACATTTATATGTGCATATCAACAGCAGCAAACAACAATGTATCACTCAGCCATCCATGAAATACGTGGGCCCAGTCAACAGCAAAGCAGTTTAACGTTAGTAATAAATATACACAGATCAGCAACAGCAGTTTACAGGTTCATGAACAGCAAGTTTAAGTGGGCCATTACAGCAATGAAGCCAGCCAATTCATAGTTACGTTGGCAGCTCAGCATATTTCAGGCAGTTATGAACAGCAAGTACGTGGTTCAATCAGCCGTATTTAAAGGCAGCCATACAACAATTTGCAAACACATGTCCATTTTCCAACAGCAGTTATCTTCACACATGGACAGTCATAGCAGCCACTTGTCATTCCATTTTTTCATTGGGATCTTCACCTGATTGCCACTTGTCATTGGAATTTGCCTTGGGATTGTCTCCCATTTTCCTATTTATATGAGCCTTGGGCTCTTATATGAGAATGATAGAACAAGCTATTGGGCGGGCGGAGACTCTGCCGGATTTTGTACTCAGTTTTCACATAAATAAATAAAAGTCTTTGGGGTCACTAGCTTCTCTTGTGGTGCATGCTTTGGTACATGAGGTATACCTGTGTCGTTTGATATTCATTTGATTTTCATTTGCTATCTAGTTGTGTTTCTTTGTGCATTTGCTTGAAGGCACTATTGTCTAGGGAGGAGAGATTTGCAGCTATCTCAAATCTCTTCTGGGCTTGGTATATTTTGTATACTTGTTGTAGCTTTTCCATTCTCAGTTGAATGACAAGCTCAACTTGGTCTCTATATGCCAAGTCTCTTTTTGCACTAACAATTCGTTTGCAAGTGTTTTCTGTGTTTTCAAGCGACAGGTTGCCAGCTCTGTTGGAGGGCGAGGACTTCTTCGGCGGGAATAGTCAACTCCAAGGATACCAAGGGTCCCACATGTTGTTCAAGCCAGCAAGCTCATTAGACACCAAAAAAAAGATTTACTCAAGAGGGAGTTTCCTGGAGCCCTTAGCTTAGTTTCTATTTTGAAAAGTTATCACAAATTTTCTCCTTTATTTGAAAGCATTTGTCTTCATCATGAAAAATATAAAATATAAAATTTAAATAAAAAAAATTTCCTTCAGGGTTTTAGATTAAATTTTAAATTTTGTTTTAAGTTTAATCTTTGTCTGAAGGGGCATAAAAAATTTTGTGGGAAAAATATTTTTGTTGCCAGATTCAGTTGTTTTCATGTTATATCTTTCATGCTGAGATCTGAAGTTTCAAGTCGAGATACGAATATGATATCTAGTTAATGGTTTATAACTCGTGGTGGTTTGATGCACTCATCTTTTTTTTAAATCTTCAGTTGCTGGATATCATTTGGGTCATTCTAAGAGCACTGTGATCTAGCTGATGACAAATGATCGCTGTTCACGTTTCACGTTTCTATATCATTTAACAAGTAATCATCTTAATAATGATCTCTCAAGGCACTGGTCTGCTAACTAGTCAAATCATTTTAGTGCTTATCTTAATCGTGTCTCGTGTCTCCCAACAAACTGGTCGACAGTTGGTCTTCATCATCTCTCAGGGTCTACCCCCCTTAGCCGCGGGAGACAGGCTTAAACGGAGGGATCGGGGATCAGAGTGACAGCCCCCAATCTGAGCGTTGTCGTGCCAATCCGCGCGACAACAGGAAGAAAGCACCATCCACCAAAATTGGGTCAAGGCCAGCCAGGGGGCATCTTCAGTCCATTTGGGCATATCATCAAATAGTCCAACGTCCAAGCTTTTAAGTTTAGTGTTTTAGCATTTGGAGGCTCATCAAGGGGTGTAGCATCACGTGGAATCAACTCAAGGCTCGATGCTCATCTTTGGAGGGCCAAGGTTGAGGCCACAAAGTTAGGTTTATTTTAAGAAAGGGGCAAAGAACCTATTGGAAGGTTTTGAAGAAGAATGAAGCTATCCCTTAAGGAATCTCTAGTACATATGTGATACCAACTAAACAAACCTCTCAAGATCAAGCGAGATAAACTTATTTAGGGACAAAAAAACATTAAAGTATCATAGTGAAAACCTTGGAGTCCCCCAAAAGCAAAAAAAATAAAATTAAAAAATCATTGTTTTTTAATTCACGGGTTGCTGTCATCCAACCCGTCCAAGTAGGCTTAGACTCGGCCGAGCCAATCGGGTTATTACCGAGCCAGTCGAGTTGTCTAGTAATAACCCAGCCGGCCAAACCAGTTCACTAGCCGAGTTGACCCGATGAGGCCTTGACTCGAACCAACTTGGCCGAATCGGTTCTGAGCCAGCTGAATCTTAAAACACTTGTCATAATGAAATGTATTTATCAAAAGAAAGAAAAAATAAATTTCATTATTATTGTTATGACTTATTAAAGCATGGGTTTCATGTTTGGGTCACCATGTTTTAGGTCAAAGTCCCCATTGAGGACTTCTAGGTTTTTTATTAAGTCATTAGAGTCATTGTCCATTTAATGAGATCCTTCTTGGATTTTTTAATCATGTAAAAAGAATTACTATTGAGTAAAATAAGTCATTTTCCACCTCCACACCAAGTCAGCCCTTACCTGATCAAGTCGGCCTACATCAGGGTAATTCAAACTCCAGAAAAGGCTATATTTAGAAGTGCAATTCGATTCATTTGGAGCATCACACACACAAGTTCGATATCCAAGAGAAGGAAGCAGCAGAATACGAAATTGCAGAAGAAATTGAAGGATATTTGCTAGAGAAGGAAGATCAAAATTTATGGGTCATCTCTCTCACACGTGTGAATTTACTGTGCTACTCCCTGGACAAGAACCAGGCATAGTGACTTAAGGGAATTTTCTTTGGTAGAGTAGCATTTTTGCTCGTTGGTATTTATTGTCATATTAATTTACAACAAGCTACTTGTTGGGAATACTAATAAAATTGTTAGATCTAAACCCCACTTAGATACAAATTATTTCTTGCTTGTATCTAACCTTTTGGTTGCACATTACCAGGTTAAGAGGGCTCTTTTATTGCTGGACCTACACTTTCAGCCACCAAAAACAAGTTCTATATGTCTATAAATAAATATTTTACACTAAAACATGCAATTTTCAACTCTATACTGGTGTAGAAGCAAAATTTTCATGTTAGAGTTGAATAAATTTTATTGTCCAGCCATTTAAATTGCAAAATAGTTTTTGTAAAATTTCTAAGTCAATAAACATAATGCAAAAATCTGAAAATCATTTTCCAACTAGCTGGAAATTGTTTTTAGTCTCAATTTAATAGAGGGAGGCCCCAAAGCCACTACAATCACCCTTTGGCCTTTCCACACTTTGCAGTAACTCTCTAGAGGTGTTTTTAACCCAGTGGATTGGCAGTTTGAACAAAATAGGTTGTCGTCCCTGCATTTTACACAAGTTTTACAGGATTTCATACAGGACAGTAAGTTTTTTTGACTTAAAACTCCTTAACTAGACATCAGAATTAACAAATAATCACATATTTGGTTAGAATAACTTCAGTAGACCAAATTCCAAAGGTTACATGCTATATTTTCGAGGTGTTTTGACTACTGCTATTAGTTGTTAGAATTCTGATATGTTCTAGCATTGTTCTTCACACAGTGTGAAAATTTGGATGCCCAAATTTCTACTGCAGTAACTGATTATGTTTCTTCTATTTGTTAATTATTGAACAAAATTATTTACTGTTTCCTACAGTAAACACCAAAACTAATACATTGCAGCCTTCACCATTTAAATAAAATGCGGAAACAAGAAACTGAACAAGAAATAAATACACAACACATCTACACAGTTAGTTTGGACAAATGTCCTTGGAAAAACCCATTGTGGCAAAACCGGTGCAGCCGCTGAGGGTTTTATTATTATGCAGTAGTAATTTTTGAATACAATCTTTGGATGCCCTCCTGGCTATCCAGTATAGAAAATATCACTGACAAAGAGATAAGTGAGATTACCTCACACTATCACTGGAGGTCTGACTGATCCAGCCATTGAATGAACGATCCCTGGCTGCCTCTGCACAGTCACTGCGTCAACCCAGCGTCACAGCCTCTAGGGACTGCGTCACCCCTCCTGTTGATCGATTTTCTGCCCAAGAACTTCGATTTTCACCTCCCGGTCTCACACCCCGACTTTTGGCCTCTGAAATCGATTCCTCCAGCAAATTTTCGAAACTCCTCAAGGCTTTGCGATGCCTCTGCGTCAACCTACGTGGCCCTGCGTTAGCCTCTTTTGGCCAATGGGGAAAAGTCTGCAAAAGTAGTGATTTAATCCTAAAAACGCGATTTTTTGAACTAAACGAGTTAATCCCCCGATTTTTTGGCGACTTTTTCACAAAGGAAAAAATCGCGATTTTTTCCTTATACTCCCGATTTAATCGATTTAATCGGGAGTCGACCCAAAAAGCTTGCCTCCCTTCCCAGGCCGCGGATAAAGAGGCCGCCAAGGTGAAAAACCTGTAAATTGAAGCTTCCATCCATGCATTTTCAAGTTATTGCATTGTATTGTTTGTCGTACTTCTTGCGAGCATAACAGTCTCATCTATAATCTGTTAGTTTTGAGGTTAAGATATGTTTTTGTTTTCCAAGGAAAAACAAATCTTTATACTTCATATTTCTAGTTAGAAAGCAAAGTATACATTGCCTAAGCCTCCACATTTTCAGTGATCCAGACTCTAACATCCACTGCCCCCTTAAAAGATTACAAAAGTACCAAAAGGACAGACATACAATAGTCTTCCGTAGAAAGAACCCCACACCATCAAAAACATTGTTACAATTGTTGAATGCTTCCAGAAGAAACAACAAAGAGGAGGTCATGAAGATCAAACAACAACAACCTATCCAAAAAAAAACAAAACCAGTGCCTCAAAAAAGAACCCATTTTTCAGACCGGAACAAAGTACCTGTGAAATCTTGTGACAGCAAAGATCCTTCCTGCAATGAGAGCACGTTTTGAAAGGGAATCTTCTTTAGTGGTGAACTCCCTGTAAATGTGGGGAAAGGTTATGTATTAGAAGTGGATTTTACCTCCACGAGTTTTTGAATAATAGATGTCAAGGCTAGGTTAGGAATCTAACATCTACTGTTTTCTCAGAAAATAAGCAGCGTGGACTCACCAAGCGTTAATTTTCACATCTACTATGATACTCACTGTTAATTTTCATTGGACCTACCACCTGACACCTTATTACCCAAGTAGATTACAATCCATTGAATAAATGCATGACTTATTTCTTAATACAATTAGTGGAAACAAAAATTAAAAGGGGAAGAGGATCTCAGTGATGGATTACTTGATGACTTTTAGATGACTCATGATATACATTTATTATATTTTTTGTTGATATTTTGACTCTTGAGAGTTGAGACTTAGACAGGACTCAATATTCATGAGTTCATTCACTATTTTAATATGTGATGTAGCACTAGACTTCATATACATATTATATATTAGCTTTCTTTACATGTTTATGTGGAAATGCATTTATTTGATGTTGTGGATAGTCTAGATGTTAAAAAAAATAAAAATAAAAATGAATAGTTTTGTGTTTTTTTAATTTTGACGACTTTTTCAAAAAACTCTCGACTTTGACGAGTTTTTCAACTTTTGGACCCTTGCCGAATTAATCTCGACTTCGACTTTTTCCACATTGCTTCTGGCTCTTCGTTGCCTCTCCTAGATCTCTCTCTGCCTCCTCTGCTGAGTATTCCCAGATCAGGAGAAATCTCCAACCAAAACTATCCCTGCCCCTCACTGCAAAAGTTCACTTCGAATTTTTCACCGACAGCTGCTCTTCTTTAGAAATTCGATCTTTTAAACTCTATTTAATGTGTTCTCCAAGTGCCCATCGATGTCCTTCTTATAATCCTCCAGTTGAAAATCAACAACCCAAATTAGATTATAATAAGTGGCTCAGATCATTTGGACTCGATCTCCATCTTCTTCTAGAAGTTTCACCCACAGTTTAGATTAATACCCATTAATGATTTTAATTTCTTAAGTTTAAACTTAAGGACCCATTAAAATAATTAATTATTTTAATAAAACTGTCTTCGGGTGGAAATTCCCAAAACGATCCTTGGGTATTGGAGAATGCATGTGTCTAAACCTCCCTGCAAATTTTGAGACTTAGAGCACATCTGATGCTACCAGAAATCAACACGCAGGGCAACAATCAAGTCAAAAACACCTCCACCCCATTGACTTCATACAAGACACTGGACATAAACTAGAGATGTTGGGGGATATTTAGAGACTCTTCCCTTGGTTGTTTAGGAGATGTTGGGACTAAATACCGGGGGTTTGGGCCGAGGAGACAGTGAGTCCCTGCCTTGTGTGTGCCCATCTAACAAGACTGTCGGTACCTCAGCAACCCTACTAAAAAAAACCAGTAACAAAGCCCAATCTTTCTTTATGTTTTTCCAATACCCCTTTAAGTTGTAGCAATTTTTCACTCGTCGACGTTAAGACACTCAAGACTTCCTTTATTTGAGATGAAGCATTGAATCTTTGAGAAACCATGTGATGGCTAATGAGGGGGGTAGAGTTCATGCTAGGCTTTTTCCCACATGCTAAAATTGTCCCAACCATCTTTTGCATTTTACATTTTCTTTGTATTTTGGCTTGGGATGCTTTTATCGTTCTTTCAGTTGCATCATCCTTTGGGGCCATGTTTTTGGGCCCTAAATCAAGGATGTGGATATACGGTGCTAATTCCAATGACCAATGACTATCAACCCAAAGAATGGAAAACAAGAGAGATGGAAAGTTGTATGGATTACTTTGGACATACTATATCAATTAGTGGCTCCCTAGTAGTTCCCCTCCTAAACCCTAAGGCCTCAAAGGAGGTCCCACTAGGCTAGAGTCAAATCTAACCTCCTAGGTGAAGTGTAGGAACAAGGATACGATCGAGATCAATAAATCATCCAAATTTCCCTATGACCCATATTAATATTCTCATAACATTAAATGAAAACCCATGACTGCTAGAATGGTTGAGTACCTATTGATAGATGACCCGTCTTCCTTCAAGAAGAATTTCAAATGGGTGAGAGCATTGATCGGAGCAATAGGTGGAGAACTAGGGCATAATGTTATCTATTGACCATCATAGGGTTGTTAGTTGGCTAGTTGTCGAATAAAAGGAGAAAACATTTCTCCTATGGGTTTTACCCATTTTTGGTGGGTAACAATACCTATGCAATTGCAAGGTTAACATCCAACATGATTCCATTACACTAGACTCATTTCAAATGCATCTGGACATTGTCATTAATCAAGGCCCCTTCAAAGTCAATTTCCTCAGATTCTAGAAAACTACTATTTTTGGTAATTTTCCTTTTTGTAGTACCAAGATATCAAGGGGCCCATGTCAAAGATGATTACATATTTGTTATCCTTGTAAACATGTGAGTCCAACGAGACTACTCTTAGTTGCAAGTGAGATGATTAGTCTTGTCTACTTTTGCTTTTTAATTTTTTAGGAGATAGACTAATGCTCTATCTCTTCAAGATTAATCTTTCTCGCTTTTTGCTTTCTCTAGAAGATTGTTTTTGGGGCATCTCTAAAATTAGCAGTTTCTATGTATGGTAGGTGCAAGGATGTTGTAATTCCAAACATGTGGTGGGGTGGTTCCCTGATTCTAGTGGGTCAAGAGAGACGAATCAAGATCAATGTTGTGCTTGTGTATTGTCTCTTAGGCTGACATGTGACAGCTTGGTAAGGGATGTCCATTTTGTATGAGACTAAGTTGCATGAAGCGCCAAAACGTTTCGGAGTTTCCGAAATGGGTACATTTAAAAATGTCACCTCCCAAAAATGGAAACATGAGCTGAAATGTCATATATATATATATATATATAATATATATATATATATATATATATATATATATATATAAAAAGAAACTTATAAATAAGTGAATAACACAATATCTTGCAAGAAAAAAGGGAATAAGACCCATAGATGACAATGTAGAAGGAAAACCAAGTCTATATTAGCTCTCATAGATGATTACATGATGGTCGAGTTTTAGCCAAGTTTGGAGTTTCGGGTACACATACGGCCTGAAACGCCAAGTTCCTAGAAGTTTCGTGCAACATAGGTATGAGAAGACTAAGTTTAACTCATGCCAAAACCCTAATTTGAGTGGCTATGTTTAGGCTCATACTTGCCAAGTTTGACTTTCCAAACCTCAATTCCACAGGATAAAGTTGACCACTCCACAACCTAGTTTGACCTCTTGAATATATTTGGTATGTGCTAATTCTATTTAATCTAAATTTAAGCCTTAAATAGAGCTTTCTAAGCTAACTTGCCCTTGTCGCTCTTGATTGGCAAGTGTTACCTGCTCAGTTGTACATAGTAGAATAAGGAAGACTCCATGGCCCAATGGGCAAGGAACCTATCAAACTTTTTCAAGACCAGAAGTCCAACAGGGAAATTTTGCCCCTTTCTCTCTATCTATTCTTCTCTCTTCTCCTATCTTCTTCTATACAAATTTCGTACCCATGGGGGATTGTAAAAATGACACTAGCATGATGAACTTACGTAACAAACTTAGACCCTTGGGACCTAGTTACTAAGGAAGTCGCTCTAGAGTTTTTTTTTTACTTAATTATTTTCATTTTTTAGCAATAGATAATTAATTGAGTTTTTCCATTCATATGCTCCAAAGCTAGAGAGCATCTTAATAACTAGGCCTTGAGTGTGTTTTCTAAGTCTAGGGTCAATGTATATTACCATGTTAGGCACTCAAGAATCAATTGAGTGATGAAGTGGAGGCCAACTCAAGAGGCCAAGTTAAGAAGGACAAGTTAAGCTCCCTTAGTGCGAGTTGGCTCACAAGTTATGGGGACCGAGTTGGGTCATTAAATGAAGACTGAGTCACACTTGGATTGAGGCCGAGTTACACTTGGAGACACTACGAGTGAAGTGGAGAGTTCACTCCACCTTCACTCCCTCTCATCCCATGTATTGCTCCACTTGCCATATGTTACCCTCCTTGGATACCCATGTAGCCCACTTGGAGGCTCTATGCAGTCCTCTTTTGACAGCTAATAAGACACTTGGATCAACTTGTCTTTCTCATTGGGATTGTCATCATGCCTTGGGATCTTTACCCATTATTGGGAGCTTCTCCCATTTTCTTATAAATTATAATGCTTGCCTCTTATGTAAGCTAGTATTGAAGCTTGAGAGCTTGGGGAATTACTGCTACTTTGTAACTATTCTATCTTTGGTTAATAAAAGAAGGCTTTGAAGGCTTATGGTGTTATGACTTGCTTGGAGCTTTTCTTGAGGTAACCTTGTATCATTCTAATTGCATTGCTTTTGAGTTTGTATTCTAGGCCTTTATAGGGGCATTGTTGTCCAAAGGAGAAGACAAACAATTGTTTGTTTGTCTTCTTGATAGTTTGCATTATCAACTTGAAATTTACATGTGTTTTTTAGTTGAATAGCATGTTTACTCATTTTCATTCTGCAAGCTACACCTATGATTACTAATCTCTTGGAAAGATTTGAAATTTTACAGGTTCCTCTAGCTTTGAAGATTGGGGACCTCCTCGGTTGGAGCATCCATTTCCAAACACAAACGAAGCATTATTCACACTTAGCATCAAGTGTCTCCAAGTGCCTTGAAGACCCCAAAACCCTCTCTTCTTTCCTCATTCAAAGTTCTAAAAATTTCTTCAATATTTCTTGGTTTGATTTTTAAGAGCTTCACTGATAAATCTAGCATTGTGAAGGCTAAAGTGATTGTTGTCCTAACAGTAGTCAAATCAGCTAAGAAAAAGCCAAGTATCTTTGAACAGTGTTTACAACCCGCCGGTCAATCACCAACCCGCCGGGTCGATCCGGGTCGGAGGCTTGATGGTGACCAGCATTGAAACGGCTCGGTCGCCGAGCATCAATGACCCGGCCGATCAGGCAATGATCGGCCGGGTCATTGATGACTCGCCCGACCCGGCCGGGTCACTGGCGGGTACCTAGTGAGTGATTTTAGTGCATATCTGGAATGTTTTGTTAGCTGTAACTCAAGAAATCTGCAACAAACATCAAGGTTTCCATCTCCCAACAAGTAAATGAATCATTTGGAACCTTGCTCTATGACTCTATATTGAATTTATTTGTTGATTCATTGGTTTAGAGTCTACAATACACATTTTTCAACCATTTTTAAGTCTATCTTATCTTTGAAAATTTTCTAGGCACTTTTCCTAGTGGGACCTGATCTCATATTCACAAAAATACAATTCCCCGCTTGCTGGATATTGCTATTTTCTGCTAATCAAGCTTGTTAAGTGATCTTCTAAGACTTATCTTTCATCCTCCAACCTCCCCACCTCTAAATCTATGATCCAAGATTGCTTTGGAACTCACTAGGTGGTCTATTGGAGTGAAACATGTTGTTATCCCTGTTGTTTACTGCAGATTTTTCAGTATGATTTTACACAGCAGCAAACTAATTTACTCCGTAAACCACCCAACCAGTCATTGAAACTAAAAAAGAACATCATTGATTCATTATTGGTTAGAATATCTTTTCTATATCATTTTTGAGTACTTGTATGTTATACCTAACATTAATTGGTGCAATGTTCTTGCTGATTTAGCTTTCTGCTGCAGATATATACATAGAATCAGAAGGACATCTTTCAGAATTAATTCCTACACCTCTTCTTGACCCTATTTAAGGCACTAGTCTTATTTGGACTCTGGAGTTGGTTGGGGTATCAACTAAAAAGCCTCCCTTGGCCTTTCAAGGGGAAGTTGGGCCTAAAGAGCAGGGATTTGGGTTAAGTTGTGCCAATCCCAACAAGTTACAAGGACTTTGGCAACCTTACTAATCGGATTGGAAACAATTCCCTTTACTCCATTTCCAGTTTCCTTTATTCTTTAAACCATGCATACCTCTATCTCAAGACCTTACCTTTAATAAAAGAAAAGCGAAAGTCTTAGTCTTAGTATTGAGTCTAAAATTGCACTGAAACCAGGGGTAATCCTAAAAATAGATTCTTTGCTAAAGCTATGAAAGTAGGGTAAGGTAGAGGGAAAAGACACATTGATTCTTCAACAAGAAGACAGTTTCTTTGATCATGCGCCTACTTTGATCATATCTTGTCTTCCATCTATATTATAATGTTGTGTGTTTGGAAACATGAATGAAAATCTTTAAAATTATGTTTAAAATCTTCAAAATTATGTTTTTTTATCAAAAAACTAAATATTTAATGTATTTTTATACAACGACCGAGTCATTGAAAACGAGTTCGGCCGAGTCATTACCGTTTCGGAGTCGGAGTCGGAGTCATTGCTCGGCCGAGTCGGAGTCGGAGTCGGAGTCTTAAAACATTGGGTAA
This sequence comes from Pinus taeda, assembly GCA_000404065.3. Classification (NCBI taxonomy): domain Eukaryota; kingdom Viridiplantae; phylum Streptophyta; class Pinopsida; order Pinales; family Pinaceae; genus Pinus; species Pinus taeda. Next base: position 11,979 of record APFE031636513.1, read on the forward strand.
GAGTCCACATATCTCAACGTCATCTTTCAGCCTATTGGAGTTTTACTTTTCATTTCGTCGTCTATCTTAAAAGAGACTTGAAATTTGTTGCTTCTATAAACCCTTTTTAGTTGCTATAAATAAGGGTTGAAAACATTTATATTATGATTGTTCATAATTCTCCCCCATTTAGGGAGAATTGGGGGCAAAGTAGCTCCTGAATGTGATCTTTTGATGTTCATACCCAGTGTTGCAAATATCTCTGATTTCTCTATGTTTCCTATTTTTTCCAGAGTTTTTCTGGTCGCTAAATTGTCATAGATTTTCGAAGTTACTGAGGTCCAAGATGGTTCATGTCAATGTTTTCCTATATGTTGTCAGATATTTTGATAAGTTCTTTATGGAATCTCAGCGATATATTCACCCAGAGTGCTATTTACAACTTTGTTCCTACCTCATATGTCTATGTTACATTTATTACTGGAATCCAGCTGAAATCAAACTAGATAATATTTATAAATTGAATATTACCATTTATAAGCCCTAAATGGACCATTGTTTTGTGGGAACGGAAATCAAAACATGGTGAAGTTAGGTGCTTCTTTGTCACAACACATGAGTGGATCGTGTTGTTTACCTGTCTTTTTTGTTGTTGGCGAGTGTAGGACCCAATCTATATTGTTGGTACAATCAATCCCCTATAACAATCGATTGATTGCATTGCCCTTGGAATGAGTCTCTTTATTTTACAAGAAAGAAAGCAGTATATTTGATTTTTCTAGTTGAAATCAATATATACATACCACTATGTCGATCTGACACTCAAGAGGACCAGGTCTTCCAGTTGTTTCAAAAAGAGGAGCTAAGATTATGTTCTTTTCAAACTACAAATTTTTAAACGTTCACATACAATCTTTCTGGCAAAACAGCCTTTAAAGTTGTTCAAAAAACAAATTTAAGTGCTCAAGAAAGTATTTTGAAAACTTCTTCATGATATCTGCTTCAAGAGATTTGACTGTCTTCATGGAGAAATGGTCTTAGATCTCCTAATGCCAGCCCAGATTTATTTTCTTGCAACATTTATTTCTTCCCAGAAATTTATTTTATTATCCAAATAAATTCTCAATTTTTGGAAAATAAAATCACTGGTATCTTAACTTCCAGAACTTAGTATGCAGCAGAAAAATAAAAGCAGAGAGATCAATCACATCACAACACCAAATGTACACCCATAACAATTCTCCTTCATTAATTAATCTCAGGAAAAGCAGGGTTTCGAGCCACAGAGAATTTACAAGGAAATATGCATTGACTGGAACCCGTAACTCAGTCCCACTTGAAGAATTTGGCCCTAGGAATTTTGGCCCACCTCTCACCAACAACTCGGCTTGGCGCCTTCCCCTTAAACAACCTCTGCGTCTCAGGAAATTCAGCCCTGGAAAATCAGCCTCTCCAACAATTTGACCTCTTTCTTTGAAGAAATCATCTTCCTCTTTCTGCTTTGTCTAGATTGTTAGTTTTTGAGTTTGGTAGCAGTGGACATGTGTTCTATATTAGGAAAAATGGTTAATTAAAGGCAATTTATTAAGGAAGTTCGATTTCGCTCTAGAGGCTTATATTGATGAAGTCAAATTGATTTTATAAGTTGAGATGTAATTGTGGCTGTTGAGACTCCAACGAGAGATTATAAGAGCAAGTCGAAGGACTTGGAGATGGCATCAGTTGTATTATGAGTAGTTCGTGTTGATTTTCCACAGCACTCAAGAATCTGGTTTGGGTCTTAAATCTCAAATACAAAGACACTCAAATGCCTCAACACTTTTACTTTGCACAACAAAACAACAAGCATCAGTGAATCAACTAGTGCACATGACAATTTTTAACTTTTTAAACCCAGGGCTAGGAGGTATTTCCAGGGCTGTATGAATTTATTCAGCCAGGCCGTGCGCATTTCTAGGCTTCAGTGCGAGTGGCCAGGGAGAGTTCGTGCAGGTTAGGAGAGGTCGGGTCAGTTGCAGACGGAGACAAGTGCGTCTCTAGTATATTTTGCCAGTAGAAGATTATCGGAGCTTTGCCAGTTTGGCAAATAAATCATTGCACTCGAATCGCTGAAGAATAATAATAAAACCCTCATCTGCTGCACTGGTTTTCCCTTTAGGGTTTCTTCAGGGACAATTATCCAAAAATAATGGTGCTATAATTTTTTGTGTGCATCTATTTCTCAATTCCATATTTATTTTCCTCATCGTTTTTATTGTGAAGAATACAATAATGAATTTATTGTCATTTGCCAAATAAACTGCGAACATTTAGAAGATAAATATCCAGTTGCATTCAAGGAATTTTCACATGGTATTGAAACGATAAGGGATTAGATTAGAGGCTTTAGAAGTGAAGGAAGCGAGATTGTGCAGTTCAGAGGGAGATCTGAAGCACATGCTTTTAAATCTGAGCAGGCCTAGCCAAGGAGTGCGAATTGCAGGAGAGACAACAGATTGATTGCCAATCCATATTGGATGAAAAGTTTGATTTGTCTCAAAGCAGTAACGACAGGCAGTAGTGTTGCCGAAAAGGGGTTTTAGTGAGCAAATCAGTGATTTCACAAAGCAAGTCAAGCACAATGATTTTGCAGCAACATATCAATGCAGGGCAAGGAAGACAAAAGCACATGAAGAATTATACCCAAGACTTCTCTAGTGTATTTGAGTTTCTCTCATTTTCTAGTATGGTCTTAGAGAGATTCAACATTCAGGATGCTACGGATTTGTCTTCTAGATTGGAAGACGAATTTGCTCAGATAACTTGCCTCTCTAGCTAGATTTCACAGGTGTCTAGTATATACTATATAGATAGTGGACCGTCAACACACTTGACAGGAGTTATAGACTACTTCTCCAGCTGTAGGGAGGAGCAGATGGACTTCTAGATCCAAATGGGAAACAAATCTAAATGTGCTCCAGTTGAGAGCAGTACCATTGAGATTCAAAGGGAGTCATAAGCAAGCACCAGTGTTACAGTCGTGTTGCATTTGCCAGTCTTAGGTATGAACCTAATTTCAGTCTCTTTATTTGAGTTTCTTTGGTTTTCTAGTATGGTTGTAAAGAGATTCAACATTGGGGATGCCACAGATTTGTCTTCTAGATTGGAAGATGAATTCGCTCAGATAGCTTGCTTCTCTAGCCAGATTTCACAGGGTGTTTGGTATATAGATAGTGGACCGTCAACACACTTGACAGGAGTTAGAGACTACTTCTCTAGCTATAGGAAGGAGCAGATGGAATTCTAGATCCAGATGGAAAACAAATCTAAATGTACTTCAGTTGAGAGCAGTACCATCGAGATTCAAAGGGAATCATGAGCAAGCACCAGTGTTACAGGCGTGTTGCATGTGCCAGTCTTAGGTATGAACCTAATTTCAGTCTCATAACTACAGGACAAGGGATATGATATCCACTTTGTAGGGAAGAAAGTGTTCATCGAACACTGGAACTGGAAGAAGGTGAAGCAGATTGGGGTTCAAAGCAACAAGTTGTATAAGTTGCAGCTTGATTCTCCAAATGCACTTGTCAGCAGTAGAAGTAGCAATCAGAGAGACCTGAATGAATTATGGCATAGGAGAATGGGTCATGTACACCATGGAGCACTAAGGATGCTCAAGGAGACAATGACCGGTGTTCCAAAATTAAGCATGGAACACTGTGATGTGGGCAGGGGTCGCACACTTGGAAAATATGCTAAGGCAACGTCCTCTAGAAGTGGCAGTAGTTTAGATGGGGTGTTGCAGCTTGTACATTTGGACATTTGCGACTTAATGTCCACTAGATTTCTTAGAGTGTATGAGTACTTCTTCACCTTCATAGATGACTACTCTAGGAAGACCTAGATCTATTTTTGAAGACCAAGGATGAGGTTTTCAATTAGTTGCAAGAGTTTAAGACTTTTTTCGAGAACCTGATAGGGAAAAGAATCAAGGTACTTTGCATGGATAACAAAGGAGAGTGTAGAATCAATGACTTCATTGATTACTGTGCAAAGGAGGGCATCGGGAGGGAGTAGACAACTCCATACAATCCACAACAGAATGGAGTAGCGAAGCAAAAAAACAGGAGTATCTTTGGGGCAACAAAGGCTATTCTATATTATCTAGACTTGCCCAAGTTTCTATGTGCAGAGGCATGTAGCACAATGATGTACATCCAGAATCGGGTTCCTCACAGGGCATTGGGAAGACAACACTAGAGGAGGTCTTCTCAGGGAAGAAACCAAAGGTCAGCCACTTCAGAATCTTTGGTAGTATAGCATACTGCCATGCACCAGATGAAAAACACACAAAAATGGATCAGACTGTAGAGAAGGGCTTCTTCTTTGGGTATAACGAAACCTGAAAGGCATACAAGATCTACATTCCTAGTTGTAGGAGGATTATTGTGAGACGAGACGTGAAATATATGGAGGAGAGGGCCTTTAGAAGGGCTCGTGAGATGCTAGCAGATGATCACAGTGAGCTAGCAGAAGTTCCATTAGTCTAGCAATAGGGATAGCTGCAGGGACAGTCGCAACATTATAGTATAGTTACTAGTACCAACACTAATTCAAGTGCAAAGGATCCAATGAGTTCGCAACAAAGTAGCAGAGGCAGGATGAGGAGTTGGTCGAACCACCCATCATTAACAACTGCACCAACAAAGAAGTATGTTAGACGCTGAAGTATGCACAGGAGTTTATGGGGGCTCCTAGAATGGGCAAGTGAGAAAGCAGACAACCAGACAAGTACCAAGCATTGGTGGCACATGTTGTTGAACCTTCCAGTTATCAGGAGGCTACACAACATCAAATGTGGTAGGATGCCATGGGGAGGAGTATAGCGCCATCATAACAAATGCTGTGTGGAAGGTAGTGCCTAGGTATGTGGATAGGTCAATTGCAGGCTCTTGGTGGATCTATAAGTTCAAGTACGCTGCAGATGGTAGCGTGGAGAAGTATAAGGCTAGGTTCTTGGCAAAGGGGTATGCGTAAAAGGAAGGTATAAACTACGAGGAGACCTTCGCCCCAGTTGGCAGATATACTTCTATCCGGTCAGTAATATCTCTAACAACATAGATGGGATGTTAGGTTCACTAGATGGATGTCAAGACATCATTCTTGAATAGGGTGATATAGGAGGAAGTATATAAAGAACATCGAAAGGGCTTCGAGACACATGAGAGGGGCACACACATGTGTAGACTGAAGAGAATGCTATATGGGCTCAAACAGGTTCCTAGGGCATGGTATGGTCGGATTGGCATCTACTTGTAGCAGATGGGATTCGTCAAGAGTGATGCGGATCCCAACCTTTACTATCTAATGGTAGAGGATGAGCCACTCATCCTAGTGTTGTATGTGGATGATCTCTTTCTGACAGGGTCATCAAGGCTCATAAAGGACTGCAAGAGGAACTTGGCATCAAAATTTGACATGAAGGATTTGGGACTCATGCATTACTTCCTAGGCTTGGAGGTATGGTAGAGGGATAGGGAGATCTTCCTTTGTGAAGGGAGATATATTACAGAGACCCTGAAGAGGTTTAGGATGCAGGATTGTAGGTCTATGTCCACACCTATGATGACTAACTGGAGGAAGATGGATACATCGAAGGATGAGGATGTTGACACATCCTTGTATAGACAACTCATCGTTTCACTCATGTATTTGGTCAACACAAGGCTATACATTTGATTCATGGTCAACACTCTTAGGCAGTTTATGGTGGGACCTAAGAGGGTGCATTGGAAAACAACGAGCCATATATTGAGTTACTTGTGCGACACAATCAAGTACGAGTTGAGGTATACTCAAGGTGATGGTGACATGTTATGTGGTTATACGGATGCAGACTAGGTAGACAATTCAGTGGATCAGAAAAGCACATCAGTGTGCTGCTTCAGCATTGGATCAGGGGCTGTATCTTAGTGCAGCAGGAAGCAAAAGTCTATGGTATTGAGTTCTGCAGAAGCAGAATACATGGCAGTTAGCATGGCCACATGTGAGACTATCTAGCTTGGGATGTTGCGAGTGAGTTTGTTCAGTCAGAAGATGCAGGCGGTCGGTATCTACTACGATAAGCAAAGTTGCATTAGGCTCTCTAAGAATCTATTGTTCGATGGTAGGTCGAAGCATATCAACATAAGGTACCACTTCATCAGGGATTGTGTGCAACGTGGATCAGTTTGGCTATAACATGTTCCCATAGACCATCAGCTGGTTGATATACTCACGAAGGCTCTAGAGAGGGCCAAGTTTGTCTACTTCAAAGAATAGATGGGTATAGTGGAGAACACCTTCCTCGCTAAGAGGGAGTGTTAGTTTCTAAGTTCTGTAACAACAAATAGGTTTTCTAGTCTCAGATGATGTATAAGAGGCTAAGGAACATGTGATCACCAAAATCCATAAAAGGTTTCACGAGATAACACTTGGGGATACCTTAATTAAATTAATTAGCCATAATTTAATTATTTCCTAAGTCTAACTTAGGAAAAGTGGTTGATTAAAGGCAATTATTTAAGTTTGATTTTTCTCTAGAGGCTTCTGTTGATGAAGTCAAATTGATCTTAGCCACCAGTTGAGATGTAATTGTGGCAGTTTAAACTCCAATGAGAGATTATAAGAGCAAGTCAAAGGGCACTGATTTGTATTATGAGTAGTTCGACTATCCAGTTGCGGTTTTTCAACGAGGGCGCAATTGAAGGTAAGGAAAACATTAGAGCAAGGGCTTCAACAAAGATTCAAGTGCAAGAGTTTGGAGGAAGTTTTCTCAGTATTTTCCAGTGTCTTAGAAACAAAAAAGAGGAGGCTGAATTATTTGCAAAAGAGGCCGAATGCAACAATGCAAGTTAGTAAGATCCCCAACGCGAGTTGCTAGAAGAAGCCACATTTCAGTAGTTAGTTGCCGGATTAGTGTCCCAGAGGTAGAGTGATTTGGTTTCAGAGGTAGAGGGAGGCTAAATGACTTACTTAGAGGTATTTTTGGGGTCGTACGAATTTATTCAGCCAAGCAATGCACATTTGTGGGCTGCAGTGCAAGTGGCTAGGGAGAGTGCGAGCAGACTAGGAGAGCCCAGATTTATTGCCGAGGGAGACAAGGGTGTCTCTAGTATATTTGGTAGGTAAAAATTTGTAATTTGATAATTGTGGTTAAATTATGGAAAGGGCACAATTAGAAGATCATGCCCTTTCACGAAAAGTCACGAAAAGGCACCCAAGGGCGTATATAAGCCAGGGGCCCTCTATGTAAAAATCATCGTTTAGTTTGTCTAATAAAATATATGTAAATATTATCTCTAAATTGTAAAAGTAATCTTATGTGTTTCATTTGGAACCAGAGCAGTTTATCCTCGACTGGTAGTTGTACAACTCGTAGTTCTACTGCTCCTGTTGCCCACCATCAGCAGATCGACTCATCGCCCTTCCTTCTGTCCCTATGTCGTTTGATTTCCACTGTTGCCTTGTTTCCTTGCCTTCTGTGCCGTCCGCTATCATCTCCGCCATCCATGTTATCAATTCCCTGATTCACATGACCTTCATCGAAACCCGACACCCTTCGGCTTCTACTCTGTAATTGTCGTGACCGATGTCTTGTTCCTTGAGTGTCGTATTAATTTTCATCCGTAGGAATTAACCGTCCAAACACGCCTCTGTTCGACTGTCTAAAACTGCTCTATTATCATAGTTTCCATTCCCGTCTCGCTGTCGACTTTTGTTCTCTATTGACCATCCTCGCTGACCATCCCTGTTGTCATCCGTGTCCGAATTTGACCACAACATCCGCACCAACTCGATCTTCAATTCATTGCCGCCTATCACTCTTGTCCCTTGTTCCCTCATCCCGTCACCAAGCATCACAACCTTTGGTTTCCATTTTGTCCATCGTACTCTTTATTTACATTAACATTAACATTTAATTTAATTATTAATTATTAATTATTATACAATTAACTAATTAATTAATTATCAATCATAATTATTATATGGTAATTAATTAATTATTAATTACTATATACTTAATAATAAAATTAATTATTTAATTAGCTAATAATTAATTATAATTATAATTATCGTCATCATCATCATATATATATATATATATATATATATATATATATATATATATATTATTAAAAAAATAGGATCAAATCAGGAAAGTGAGTTAAACTAGATAAATATACACCTCCACACACTTGATCAATGTCATCAATGTTGATGAGCGACTTTAATAAATAATTGATAGAACTTGAAGATAAGGTCATTGGAAATGTGGAGAACATTAAGAAGCTCTAGGATACAATGATGAGAATAGAGAATCAACTCCAACAAAATTATGACGAGCTTGAAAAGGAACATGCAACCCTTTCAAATAAAGTTGGTTTGAATCATACTGAAGCAATGCTGGTGCTGAACCTTATTTGTCAAAAGTTGAAGATTACAACAAATCTATTATTCTAGAATAATTAAGCTACTCAACACCCTAATTCGTCAAATACATCAAGCCCATTAGACTCACCTCATATCCTTGAATCTCCACATACATCATCCATTTCCAATCCACCAAATAGTAACATGAATTTCTAAAATATCCAAATCTTGACCCAATTTCCCTTCTTTGCTCCACTGATTGCCACATATCAACGAAGAGCAAAACTTGACTTTCCAAATTTGACGGTAACGTGAAAAACAATGTTGCGTGGTTCAATAAGGTAAAGGAGTATTTCGAGATTTAGAGTATTGACAATGATGATGAAAAGATCAAGCATGCATCCATGCAAATGGAAGGCGAGGCTTATAATTGGTATATGTGGTGGAAGAAAAAGACACATGCTATCAGTGGGAGGAAAGTCAAAAGTTTTCTTTAAGAGGTTCCAAGGTGTCAGAGAAGAAGAGTTCTTCACAACACTCACCAGGCTACAACAAAAAGGAGATGTGGACAAATATACTGGAGAATGGGAAACTCTAGCTACAAGAGTACTTGGATTATCATAAACATTCCTTATTCAATCATACATCATTAAACTTAAACCATATCTCCAGGATGAGCTTAGGCTTCATGATATCACGCTTATAGAAGAAGCAAGATAGAAAACAAAAGCTGTAGAAAAGAAGTTAGAAAGAATACAATTGCCAAAAGTTGAAAGAGTATATTCAAGACGAGGATTTCCATAAACATCTAACAAGGAGAATACAAAGTATGTTCCACCACAACTATGTGAAGGAGCAAAAACTAATGTGGAACTGCAAAGAATGAGAGAGGGTAAGTGCAAACATTGTGGCAAAAAAATGGGATTCTAGACATAAATGTGTTAAAGGAAAAGAGACTAAGAACCTGTATGCATGTGAAGCAACCAATGATTCAGATAGTGAAGAATGAGACATAGAAGAAGTCGAAGATTCTCCACAATTTTTCTCAGAATCAGACGACGAAAATATTCTGCAAGTATCATTATTAGCCATGACATGAATATCCCAGCCCCATACCGTGAAGTTAAAAGGACATATCAAAAAGAGCAATGTAATGCTTCTAATAGATACAGGGAGCACTCATAATTTTTTAGACTCAAACGTTGCAAAAAGGCTTAATATATTCACATATCTAATGCCTAATATGAAGGTAATGGTAGCAGATGGAAAGAAAATTGAAAAAGTAGGGAAATGCCATAAGGTCAAATTGCAAATTCAAGAGTACAATCTAGAATCTCCGTTCTACATTGTACCACTAGGGGGAGTGTATGTGGTCCTAGGTATGCAATGGCTACTAACCTTAGGCACTTACTCTGCCAATCATAAAAAACAATTTATAAAGTTTAGATGGGAGGGACAAAAATGAAGTTATATGGTTTTCAACCACCCCAAAATGAAATTGTATCGTCCTAGCAGATGATGAAGCTGATTTGAAAGGGAGCACCAACGTATATAGTGCAGTGTCATAAAATGGAAATGTTGACTTCGAAATTGGTTAGTGAAGAACCACCTAAAGTTCATGAATTGATTCAAAAACACAAAAAGGTGTTCCAAGATCTTCCAATGAAGATGCCTCCTAAAAGAGAAATCAAGCACATAATCAAAGTTAAATCGATGTCAAAACCTGTGAACATCAAGCTGTATAGGTATCACATCATCAAAAAACTGAAACCGAAAGATTATTCTAGGATCTTTGAAAGTGTGGTATCATTACAAAAATTAGAAGCACTTATGCTACTCTAGTGGTTCTAGTTCGAGAGAAGAATGGATCATTTAGGCTATGCGTAGATTATCAAGGGTTGAACAAGATAACAATTAAGAACAAGTTTCTGATTCCCTTTATAGACGAAATGCTAGATGAGCTTCTTGAAGCCAAATATTTTTCAAACTTGGACTTGAGTTCCGGATACTATCAAATCAGAATAAGGTTAGAGGACATAACAAAGACTTCCTTCCAAACACAAGAAGGTCATTATGAATTTTAGGTAATGTCTTTTGGATTAACTAATGCTCCAACAACCTTCCAGGCTACCATGAATGAGGTATTTCATCCATATCTAAGGAAGTTTGTGTTAGTGTTCTTTGATGATATTCTAGTCTATAGTAAAACATGGAAGGAGCATCTACAACATCTAATGCAAGCTCTCATTATATTAGAAGAACATCAATTTTATGCTAAGATGTCCAAATGCACCTTTGGGAAGGAAGAAGTAGAGTACCCCTGGCACTTAATATCGAAGGAAGGATAAAAGTAGATCCTAATAAGATCAAGGCTATAAAAGAATGGCCTTACCTACTAACATATCACCAAATTAAGAGGATTCTTAGGGTTGACTAGATACTATCGAAGGCTTGTTTGAAACTATGCTTATGTAACTGCACCTTTGACAAACCTTCTAAAGAAGAACTCATTTCAATGGGATGACGAGGTAGAAAAGTGTTTTGAAGACTTAAAGGAAATTATGTCTAATGCACTTGTATTAGTAGCTTTAGACTTTTCAAATCTGTTTGTAATTGAATGTGACACTTTAGGTTTTGGAATAGGAGCAACGTTGATGCAAGATGGCCATCCAATAGCATTTGAAAGCAAAAAGGTCAACAAGTGGGAATGTCTAAAGTCTACATACAACAAGGAAATGCTTGCCATTATGCATGCACTAGCCAAGTGGATGCAATATCTTTTGGGAAGTAAGTTCTTAATACGAATAGACCATAATAGTCTTCAGCACCTCCTCCAGCAGAAAACACTCTCTATAGAACAACAAAAGTGGATCGAAAAGATTGCTGCCTTTGACATGGAGATATTACATAAGAAAGGGAAAGACAACGTAGTGGCAGATGCTCTGTCTAGAAAAGATGAAGAGTCGTCATTGTTACAATCTCAGTTGTAGTTTTAGAATGGCTTAATTAAATCCAAATGAGTATGCAAAAGACCTAGAAACCTATGCTATAATCAATAACCCTGCTCGGACTTTAAAAGTTGAGTGGAAAAACAATATTCTATGGTATAAAGAGAGGATTTATCTAATCCCCAACTCCAAATTTAAGTTCATAATTAGCAAGGGTCACATTTTTTTACACTAGACTTCAATACCTTGCTAGGGCTTCACAATAAACCCTAGTCTCCATCTTTGAGACATAAAGCTTTAGATATCAACAACTCAATCAAAGTTTCAACAATGTGCTTTTAGAGTTACATGTCACACTCTACTAGGGTTTGTTGCAAAACCTAGATTTCATCATCGAAACTAAATGAGATCAATAATTGAAAACAATTACTTCTAGGGTTTCATTAGCATGCCCTAGAATATCAATCTTTACTAGGGTTTTGTTATATTCCCGAGATTTCTAAAACATGAATATCAACAATTAAGTTACCATACCAACATTTCATCTCTAGGGTTTCATTCCTTATATTATCTATGATGTAAACCTTAGATGCAAACATCAAATTCCAAATTTAGATAATTTTTACCATGCTAGGGTTTTGATCATACAGAAGAGTATACACCTATGGTTCCGTTCCTATAACCTTACTTCAACTATTACAAGGGTTTTGTTCATAAACCCTAATTCACCAAACCCTGAAGTCTAGGGTTTCAGTATGTGACCAAGACATTAATAACAAACCCTATAGGACTAGGGTTTTTACCATGACATTATCAAAACTCTGAACTTCAGAAGAATAGGATTTCATTATATTTTCTAGTGTTTATCAACAACCTCTAAGTAAACTAGGGTTTCATTATTGACATTGACATACACTTAACATCAAGAGGCTAGGGTTTTATAGTAACACTAAAGGTTAGGGTTTCACAAAAATGATCAAATAAGAGATAGTATGATTAGGGTAGATTCAATCTAATGATTAATCACCCTAACAAGAATCCTTATGATTCAAAAGCCTAAACATAAGATAGTAATAAATTTCAAAATGATCATGTCCTTTAATGAAGAAGTTCTTATGGTTTTAGACATCCCTGGATTTGCTCCTTTTACAAACCTTATAGGGTTTCCTTCATTAAAGTGCTTTCTTTGAATTTAGCCATAATCTTTATACCTGCAATACTTATTGACAAATACAACCAAGCAAAATATGCAATACGAAAAGCATGATGTTAAATTTCTCAATATAGGGTTTCTATGCAATAGTGGAGGATGGAATCCTAGGTGTTACAAGTACAAACCCTAGGTCTAGTAAGAGTCAAATCATCCTCTTCTTCAATCAATACTAGGGTTTACCATACATCGTAGATTACCTACAAACCCTAAGAGTAATGAGTAATTAGGGTTAGGGTTTCTATATGACTAAGGTTTTCATATACCAATATCAACAACTTTCAATAATGAAGACAACAAAACCTTAGAACCATATAAGCATCTAACCCTAAAATATCTTATGTTAGATCCTTAACAAATGGATATATATTATACCTCATAATTACATACCTTTGTCATAGAGATTGCTATAAGGGCTTGCTCTTTTGGTTGCCATGATTTTCTTGTCATCTTTTTCAAGGCGAAAGTGAACTTCAATGTATTCTTCACTGTATCTAATATATATGTTGTTGCTCTGCCAGAGATCCTCTCCTATTTTGTTGAGACAGGGACTTATCATTGTCACTGTAAGAGGATCATTGCCTTTCTATGTTAGATCAGGGGATTCTATCAAAAACAAACTCAACTTTTATACTGCTAGAGGTATGTATAGATTTGTCACTATTTTGTGGTTTCTATGCCACTGAATAGGCCTGCGAAAGTATCTCCAAGATATGATAAGTCCATGAAATAATTCAGCCTTGAGTAAATCATATGCACAGGTCCTTTACCTTCTTGATGAATGTGATGGTGGCTTTAGAATATGCTTGAATCCAAAACTAGAGGAGGTCTCGACTCCCTCTTTTCAGGATGGTTGTAGCTTCATGTTAGGTCTTTTAATTAGGCATATTAATCCTTTAACCAATGCGGGCTGACTTGCTTCTTTTACTGGCTGAGAAGACTAATTTAAGCTAACACGGTAGCTCCAAACAAGGATTTGGTTACTCACAAATATGCCTAGAATTCGGATGAAGTTAACATAGTGAATTCATATCCTTTCAATAGAGATTTCATACCTTATTTTACATATTCATAATTGCACTTTTCTTAACAGGATATTCAACCTTATTTGGGCTAGAGTACTAGCTTCTTGGTCCCTTAAAACATAGCTTTTAAACTATTCAAAAACCCTTGCTCTATTTGCTCTTCAAAACTATCATTGCAATTAGGGCTTGTGAATAGGCTTAGAATTTAGATCTTCCTTTTCTAGGAGCTTGACCATGGGTGAAAGACTTCCTTTGCTCATCTTGCTCATCTTGTAATCCTTTGTGATCTCCTTCCTACCCTTATGTATGTGAACCAAGCTTTGATACCATGTTGAGAAATCTAAGGCAACATAGTTAGGGTTTCTTATTAAAATTGTTTTCTCTTTTACTTGACAATTTCTTGTGATTAGTTTTACTTCTTCTTCTTAATTGTATGTTTATCATCAAGACAATTGCGAAAACTTCAAAGACAAGAAGGGAAAGCCAGGTCCAACTCTTCCTAGACCTAGACAAAGACTTCCTCCGATAACTAAGTCAACCCTTCCTTCCAGGAGATGATCCATGCCAAAGTCTTCAAGTGTTAGATTCGCAGATGCAACTTCAATCCAAAATTTCGGCCCCCAACTGCAGAATTTTGGAGTTGTAGTAAGTTCAGAAATTTCGGCCCCAACTTCAACACGTGTGAGAGAGAGATGCCCAAGAACTCGATTTTGGTATGCCCAACTTCTTTCTTCCTTCTCCTGCAATTTCACTCTTCTTTATTGTGTCTTTCTCTTGTAGATCAAACTTGTTGAGTGTGTGCTTCAAATGCGACGAGTTTCCTTTATATATAGCCTTTCTATTGGGTCTAACAGTGCTAATCCAGGCCGACTTCATGAGGACAGGGCCAACTTGGTGTGGAGGTGACAAATGACTCTTTTGTCTCAAAAATAATTTATTTTACATGATACAAAAGCCCAAGAAGGGTCTAATAAAAATGACAATGAGTCTATTGATTTAAGACAAAACATAGAAATCTTCAATATAGGCTTTGACCTAAACATCATTAAATGAAACCCATGGTTTAATAAGTCAATTTCTTTTACAATAAAATTAATTTTTCTTTCTTTTCATCAAATACAATTATGAAGACCGATATCAATCTATTTTCTAATCAATAAATTCTTCTCCTAAATTCGACGCCTTCAAGGATAAGCTCACAACCTAGGGCTTAGTGCGAATCCCTAGGCAAGGGACTTTTTGGGGATTGGAGAGCCTAAACATCAACGAGAGGGTATTTGCCACAAAATCTCTCCTTTTGGTGGGCGTCCACTTTAAGTTTATCCATAAATTTTCTTGCCCTAGCTTGTAGCTAGAAGGTCAAACCCTAGCTTGTGTTGCTTCAACTTGGAGGCTTGCTTAAGGGTTTCATGCACCTTTGTTTCATTGAAAATCAATATTGGAAACCCTTTCCTAGCATCTTGACCCTGGCCTTCTCCAACACTCAACTAGGCAATGAAACTCTAGGTCATAGATTGACTTCCCTGGGTCTCTACATAGAAAGTGAATTGTCTCTAATTGGAGTCTTGAGCCATTGTTGTGTCTTTCTTGTAGAAGCCCTATCTAAGTCACCTTGTACTTTAACATTAAAAGACCTATGTTAGTGACTCCTCCCATCAGTGAAAAATTGTAAAGAGTACAAGGTTTTTGCTATGGTGACAGTGGGTCATCACCCCATTGTTTTCATTTGGTATAGTTCTAACCTTATAGAGTACCCCTCTCCAAGGCTTGCGAGATTTTGCGACAACATTTTTGACACTGTTTCCATGGCGGAAGCAAGTCTACCTTCCCATAAGCATCTAGTTTATTTGAAGAGGTGAATTTACCAACGACAAAATAGATCCTCTTATGGCGACTTCACTATAATCTGACCATGGAAGTAGCTACTCAAACATTCTTGACATATCATCGAACAGATGAAGGGTCTCTTAGTACTTCTTTCTTTGATAGAGTAAACATGAGTAGAAGGATTCCTCCCTAGATGCAATATGTCCATCCATTAAACTTTGAAAACATCCTAAGTGCCCCTCATCTTTTGCCTTCAGAATATGAGAACGCACCACGCTTTTTTGGTAGAAAGGATGAGGATCCTAAAGTGCACATTTGCTTGTTTCAACAATTTTGCTCCGACAAGCGTGTTGAAGAATATGTAGTCATGACCTTGTTTGTTATTTCACTAAGAGATTATGCTCAAGACTAGTTCATGAGCCTCCTAGAGGGATTTGTATCCTCTTGGAATGATTTCGACATTGCTTTCTCATCCAAGTCAATGGAGGAAAGGAGCATCATTGACCTTACAAAGATTTTCTCATTATAAAAAGGGATATGAACAAACCCGTGAGGGAGTTTGACCAGAGATTTAACACCCTTGTCAATATGATCCCTGAGAAATTGAAGCCACTTGATGAATTGACTTTCACAACCTACCTGCAAGGCTTCATTGGGGAGATAACGTACTTGACTAGAAACAAAAACCTTGCAACAACCCTTCATGCACAGTATGTAGTCCTCAAAGATAGTGAAACCCTGGAATGTGAACCAACAAAGGAAATGATGGATGACCATATCGGCTCCATTAACGAACTACAAGGGAAAATGGAGCAGGTTGTGTCAATTGTGACAAACAACTATGACATCCCCATTTCCCAAACCAATAAGATCAAGGAAAAGCAGGTTTCCTCTCCCCAAGTGATCCAAAGTGAGGTTGACCAAGATCACCCAATTGTATTTTGCACTAGGCAATACGAATTTGGAAACCCTCCTTTCTATATTATCCTTCGGTTCAGTGACTACCTCCTACATGATTATATGTTGGACTTAGGATCAACAACAAATGTAATGCCTTTTAAAATAATCGAAAGATTAGGGTTACATATCTATAGGACGTATAGGAACATTTGTGGAATTGGTTCCAAGGAAGTACAAGTATGTGGCATTGTAAATAGACAAAGGGTCAACTTGGATGGACATCGTGGTCATTGACATCTCCGACAATCGGGGGATGTTTCTCTCTGGATAATTCACACCGACAATTGGGGATGCTTCTCTCTAGATAATTCACATATGATCTTAGAGGCACCATCTTGATGGACATGTCCTACATAAAAGTTCTTATGGCAGAAGTGTCTTATGCCATTATATACAAACAACTTGTTAAATTTAGACAACAACGGTATGTTCTATGCTTAGCACAATTACTTCAATGTTCCTTTAGCAACTCAACGACAATTTCCAATTTAGTTTTTCAATAGCAATTACATTAACCATCAATCACATTGACAATAAAAGTAGATAGAACATGAAAAAGAAATGTAGAAGACAAGCCAAGACAAGAGGACACCAGATTTGGTGGATGCCAGGGAAAAACCCCATTGTGGGGAAAACC
This sequence comes from Pinus taeda, assembly GCA_000404065.3. Taxonomy (NCBI): domain Eukaryota; kingdom Viridiplantae; phylum Streptophyta; class Pinopsida; order Pinales; family Pinaceae; genus Pinus; species Pinus taeda. The sequence goes on from APFE031636513.1 coordinate 28,956, forward strand.
CTTTGATCAATTCTTCTTATTATTATATCAAATGTTCAACAAAGGGAGTGTCGAAAAGTCAAATTTGACTTGCTAATAAATGATCAAAACAACCCCGTCACAGTTTTGCAAAATTGTCCCAGGCAACAATAGTTAAATCAACCCTAATTAGAAAGTCAAAGATGGTCAACGTAATAGTCAAACTTCTCCTTTGAAACTCAGTCAAAGGTAGTCAAAATCGACCTCTAATAGTGGTCAAAATCAATCCAAAACAATCATAAAATCTGCTGTTAAACTTGGTCAACCTGCGGTTGAATTTGTGGTTAAACAGGCTTGCGGATAATGTAGGTTAAAGTCCTCCTTTTGCCTCGGTTCTTGTGCCCAAAAAATGCGACCTTTTGAGACAAAAATCCGCCCTGAAAATCGAAGTCAAAGATTGCCTAGAAAGTCAAAGTCAACATTATTCAACGTTGGTCAAACTGCAGAAATTTCTGAGATTCTCAGCCTTGCAATTTTGTCCTGTAATTCAACCTCCTTGTTCCACATGTGGGAGAGAGAGAGAATGCCCAATGTTGTACGAACCAATGAGAGGAGAGAGAATGTGTGAGTGATGAAGATGCCAAATGAAGTGAGAGGTTACTTGTATTTATACAAGTCGTTGAGGGTGAAGAGTCATGTCCATTGAGCTTCATGAGCCTACATGATGATGTGGATGACCTGAACAATTTGCACATATGTGGGCATAAATTCAAAATCACACTTCTGCTTGTCCAAATTAGATGATCTTTATATCAATTTTAGTCCTCTCGAAAAGAGGAATTTAATGCAATCATCATCTCCATCAATTGAACTGTCCCAAGGTGTAATTTGACCCTAGTTGCCAATTTTAACACTCCCTCTCAACTAGGAAGAATTCCACCTGCCAATCCATCCATCATCAATCATCATGCCATCTTGTCGTCATGTACAATCTCTGTGTCTCATCTCATCTCTGTTATGCTAAACACTGATATGAATAATGAAGAAGAATTGATCGAGAGTGAGATATAAGACCTTACCACTCTTCACTAACAAAAGTCAATCTTGATTCAAGATCAAGTTGTTGAACACCATGCATCCTAGACATAGGGAGTACGACAGTACACGATGTGTCCATTAGTAGTGCTACAGTCCCTATCCACGTTTCCCAACTCATTGGCCAGATGAGAGGTACTTCCCATGAGACCCATACTACATGGTCAGGATGTATGCTAGGGCATCAACAGGGGAAGGTGAACCATTGATCCTGCTCATGCCATAAGAGAAGGTGAACCACTCATCCTATTCATATGTCAATCATAGGGGAAGGTGAACCACACCCTACACACAATCAACCATCATGGGGTATCACAGGGGAAGGTGAACCACTTACCTTGTACAAAGCGCACCAATAGGGGAAGGTGAACCACTCACCCTATGGTCGCTCATAGCTCCAAGAAGTACCCCAAGCCCCCAGGAGCTCCCAGAGCTCAATGTTCAACTCAAGCAGGACCCTCATAGGAGGGTCTTTCAACAACTCCAAGTCTTTCTCTGAAGGCTAAGAATTTGACCTTCCCTAAGTGCTTCGTGAGGGTGTTTGTGACGTATTTATCAGTCCTTATTGGTCCCCGTTGTACCATATTCTAGATAAAGTGGTACCTGATATTAATGTGCTTGGAGTGGTCGTGGAACACGAGATTTTCTGAAAGACGAATCCCACTTTGGTTGTTGTAGAAGATTATAGTGGTATCTAACACGTGCTCAAATAGCTCACTAAAGAGCTTTCTCAACCAAACAATTTCACAATAGGCCATACTAGTCACAATGTATTCGAATACATTGAAGGACTTGTGCCCAGAAATGCGGCTTGCTGAGAGAAATCCTCCGTGAAAATCAAATTCAAAGGATGCACATAAAGTCAAAGTCAATGTTGGTCAACACTGGTCAAATTTATGAGATTTTTGGCCCTGCAATTTTGTCCTATAATTCGACCTCCTAGTGCCACGCATGGGAGAGAGAGAATGCCCAATGCTGTACGAACGAATGAGAGAAGGAGAGAGAATGTGTGAATGATGAAGATGCCAAATGAGGTGAGAGGTCACTTGTATTTATACAAGTCGTTGAGGGTAGATGTAACGACCAAAAGTCGTATATGTAGTGGAAATCTTTAAAATACTTAAAAGACGTAAATGCCCATTGTAAGACATGTAACTATATATTGAATATTGTATAAGAATTGATATGATATGATAACAAATGAGAATGAGGTCCTGCTTATATACCCCAGGAAGGTGCCCTTTCATGAATGGTCATGTCTCTAACTAACCATTAGTTAATTAATTATTATTTATTATTTATATATTTATATTTATTATTTTTGTATGAATTATATTCATAATATTGTCTCTCTCTTCAAGGAACTTTGTCCTCAAGGCTTACCGAGAATATCTTCTCGTCTCTGAGCTTTCATCTTCGTTGATACAAGATCATATGATTCTTTGAGTGATAGACAAAATTGTCATACTGAGAACAGATCAGACCATCCTAGATTAATCTTCTGTGGAATCCTCTGATCTCTGGAAATTTGTGATGAATAGTTATCGTATGATTGGATTCTGCAAACTTAAGTATTCTTGGGAACATAAATTTGTCATTTATGTTTTGAATGACACTGGTACGTAGATTCATTTGAAAGTTTGTTCTTGTGATTCAGATGTCGATAAATAGTTCTTCTGGTTGGAATTTCCCTTATCATGTTAGTGGTTGTTTCTTGATTTGTCTCCACTTATTTTATATATAATATATATATATATATCTCAACAATGTTGTTTTTCTTTGATAATTTGTTTTTAAAATTATATTTATGTATATTTATAATCTTTTTTTTTTGAAAAGTTACAACCCTAGTGAAATGTGACTATTCACCTCTATGGGGTATAATATAAAATATATGTCCACTCTGGTGCCTTTGAGTCTGTTAATTTTCCCCACGTAAAAGTAAAACTTAGCATTCACATAAAAAGATTTTGTATTCCTTTTGTTCTTATTTTACCTTGAAAATACCATGGGCAATTACCATGGGTTGCTAAAACTATGAGCTTGTAAACTACTTAATGAAGAATCAAGATAATCTTATCTACTCTTCCTTCTGTTACGCATAGTTTTATAGATATTTGGAAAGATTCCCTTTTGACTTTATCATGCACTTTTTATCAATAATGTAGAAAACCTTTTTATATATGAATGTTCTCCTTCAAAATTTACATCGGACTATATTTTTTTTTACTAGAATAATTGAAATGTCAATGGCCAAAGGCCTTGCTTTTTTATTTATTTAATTTTTTGGGGCTAAAATCCTAAATGGTGATATGGAGAATCTCCGAACTCTATGCGAAACGCTTCACTTACACAACACAAGGTTGATTGGAGGTTGATGGCCAAAGGCCTGGTGATCAACCAACATATCTCTGATACCATTGTAACAACCAAAAGTCGTAACACAACGAAAATCCTTAAAATACTTCAAAGACGTAAATGTCCATTGTAAGACATGTAACTGTATATTGAATATTATATAAGAATTGATATAATATGATTACAAATGAGAATGAGGGCGTGCTTATATACCCTAGGAAGGTGCCCTTTCATGAATGGTCATGTCTCTAAGACATGCCTCTTGATTACTAACTAAATAACCATTAGTTAATTAATTATTAATTATTATTATTATTATTATATTTATATTTATTATTTTTATATGAATTATATTCACATAACATTGAAGAGTCATGTCCATTGGGCTTCATGAGCCTACATGATGATGTGGCCGATCTTAACAATATGCACATGTGTGGGCATAAATTCAAAATCACACTTCTGCTTGTCCAAATTAGATGATCTTTATATCAATTTGGGTCCTCTCGATAAGAGGAATTTAATGTAATCATCAACTCCATCAAATGTGTTGTCCCAAGGTGGAATTTGGCCCTAGTTGCCAATTTTAACACAACCATTAACTCGACCTATGATAGTGCCCTCCTTCGTAACTGAGGAAGAGATAGTAGACTAAGACTATGAGTAAAATGTAAAATGTAACGTAATGTAAAATGCTAAATTTATAATGTAATGTAAAATGTAAAATGTAAGGCACAAAGTTACCAATTTTATGAGAAGAAATTGGTTTGTCTATAATGTAAAATTTACATACAATTGTTTCTTTAACAAGTTATTTCTTTATATATTATGATTGCTATATTAACAATAATATTTCTTTTACTATTCCAATATATTATAATAATAATCATCTCCATTATAAATTTATAAGTAATACCAGCTTAGATCCATCTTAACTCTGGATCTACCAAGCACCGATAGGGATCAAATCTCTTGAGATGCAAACCTCTTTTCGAGTGATAACAAATTTGAACCCTGTTGGCGCTTGGTAAATCCAGAGTTAAGATGGATCTATGCTAGTTTGTTATCTCAATGATTTTTTATATTGTACTTGATCTAATGAATTCATATGTCAACTATTAACCTTTCTCACCGTTAGAAATGAAAGGGTAGCCAATTATTGCTTGTATTGTTTTCTTGGTTGGGAGCATCATTCAAGGACAAGGGATGAGATTGACATACATTGAGAACTGTCAGAGACATTAGTTTAGTAAATCCCTTGTGAATCTTGAAACATGTTTTTGGCCAGTCTGTGACATGTATATCTTATAAAAAATGTCCCTAGATGTGGGAAACATGGTTTGAATTTTCATGGAAGGCAGGAAATGTCTTGGCGGTTTCCAGCCCTTTGTGGAAGCTTCCAATGCACTTTTTTGGTTTAACAAAATAAAATTTTCTTTTACTGATGGAGAAAATGGCATTAATCCTAAAAACCTAATGCTCATCTCAAATTCATGTGTCTAAATTTTACACAAAAATGTACATGTTCACAAGGTTGTGAACACTACTAGAGAATTGACATCACTGCTCAAGGAAAGTTAAATGTAATCACGTTGAAAATTGGGGCAGCTATGGGACGAATTTCCCCTGCCCCAAGGAAAGCCCAATAACCCCAAAAGAAGAAGAAATCAAATTAATATTATTGATGGTCTTGGCTATTATTTAATATGTTGTGTAATTAAATCGTGGGCAAGCAATCCTCAAGTCAACCCTTCATGGATTCAAGTTGAGTACTTACATGGCAAATTATAATTTAGTCATGGCACATGTTCAGGTCAGCCTCTCTCAGTGAAGTGTCACGTTGGCAATTAAAGAGACCCTTGTCTCCTCCAAAGATTAATATAAATAGACCCCATTATGCTCATTCAAGTCACATCGAGTAAAAAGGATCATCAATCTAATCTGAAGTAGCTCGCTTCTTTTATGGCTCGTATCTAATTTGAAATAGCTTGCATTTTTTCACTGACTCGCGTTTGTTACATCTCTGTGCCACATATGATTTCCATGGCTCACATATGATTTGTGGCTCACTCTCTATCTCGTATATGATTTCCATGGTTCGCATATGATTTGTGGCTTGCTCTCTGTCTCACATATAATTTCTACGACTCGCATTCCTTGAGACCCTCATTACAATGGCTCATTCTCATCACAATGGTTCGTATATGAGGCTCGCACTAATCACTGTGGCTCATTTATGTATTATATGAGGCTTGCACTAATCATTGTGCCTCATGTATGTAACATCTTAGAGCCGCACTAATCATAGTGGCTCATATATGTAGTATCTGAGGCTTGCACCAATAATTGTAGCTTGTATATTATCTATATGGTTCATGGCTTGCATTGCTCCAATTATCTATGGTTCACATTATCTATGATTCACATCTATGGTTCGTATTATACTCTTTGTCTCGCTTCATACATTATAGTGGCTTGTTCTTCGTGGCCCACAAAACTAAACTCTGTGGTTCGAATGATCAACTCTATAGCTTGCAAAATTCAACTGTGGATTGCAGATGTTTCTATGGCTCGTTCTGTGCATCACATAGGTATCTTCTGTGGCTCGCATAATCTCTATGGTTCTTATCTATTTCTCTGTGACTTGTATGAGGATTGTTCCTACAATGACATACTTTGGAGCTCTGTTATATCTGATCTTGAAGAGCAATGACTTGACTGTACTACTCAACGTATTTTTGACTGATATTTATATATGCTGCATAACGATGACCTTGGTTGTATGATAGTGAGATTTGGCAGAGACCTTTGTACTTATGACAATGGCGATTGTGATAGTGATAGATGTGCTTATGACGATATTGGATGGCAGTGAATTTTGTGGTGATAACATTGATATGTGACAGTGGCCTTTATGATGGAAGCTTTGATATGTGACAAAGATCTACATGGCAGTGACCTTTGGTATATGACATAGACACATTGATGTATGGCTTGACTCCATAATGATGATATGACAGTGATGGAAGATCCTATATGATAGTGACAATGATTGAAGATGATATATGACAGTGTCAGTGACAGTGATGTACCCTATGCTCTTATGACAGTTTGATATGGAGGCTTGTGCTTGCCTCTCTAATCTACATGTCTATTAATGTGATTGATGATGAAAGACTCTTATCTCATGATGTTTATTCTTTGTATCTCAACTGAACATTTGACGAATATCTAAGAAGAAGAATCTGGTTAGGTTTCCCCCTTGTGGGGTTTTGTCCTGGTCTTTGACCTAAATCCTGGCGTCTCTATTGTGCATACTTTTCTTCTATATTGTTGTACTAGTTTCGATGCATTGTTGATGTTTATTGTTCTCTATACATAATTGCTAATAATGATATGATGTTATGGGGAGAATGTAAAGTGAAAAATGTTGAAAAAGTTTGAAAATGCAATTATTTACAACAAAGAACAATCTAGCCCTAAAATTAACATGGTATCAGTGTTGGGTTGAAGAAATGTCATTGGGATCACCCCCGTGAAGACGCCTATGATGGATTTCTTGAGAAAGCAGAGTGAAAGGGATGAAGATGACAAACATCTAAAAGAATTCTAGGGTTTGAAGGAAACCATAAGGAACCCCTTTGTTTTTGCAAATAGAAGTTAGGGCTTGAGAGAAACCCTAGGAGTAGCCTTCATATGGAAAAGTCCTAGTATGATTCAGAAATTTTCATGATATTTTTCAAGCACTTGTGACAAATTCAGAGAAACCCTAGATGGATGTGCCTCCTACCCAATAGGAGATGATATGATACAAATCTAGTGATCACTTTGTACATTGATAAGTTTGGCTTGGCTGCCTATGAAATAGATCATCAATATAGGTGATGTTCAAGAGGAAGCATTTCTTCTTTTGCAAATGGCATTAACATATGGGTGATGGACAATAGTGATTCATGGAAGCAAGATCAAGAGGAAGCTGATAATTTCCTTCAATCCTCCTTAAAGATAAGTAGTTTTAAGGCTTATGTTATTTCTTTGTGTTACTGCTCTTGTTTAGATTTATCATTTTAGACTATTGTTTATTCTTCCTGCATGAATATTTGAATGCTTCTAACTTTTTGGATGAGGATGTGATCAAGGAGAGTAAATCCTTCTTGAGGATCATCCAAATGCAGAGTATTGCATGAAAAGTTAGCTCCAAGGGGGAGCTGGTGCATGATTATGAAGGAGCCACTCTCGTGTCTAGAGAAGAAAGAAAGGTCTGCTCATCATTAGGTACACTTTCGGTATGTTTATTTACTTTTCTATTATTGCCCTTGCTCTTGTTCTGGGGTTAATAGGTACATCAGATGGATGTAAGGACCAACTTGTTCATATCGAGATTGAGGAGGATGCAGAGCCAACCCATGATTAGAGTGGTAATGGGCAAGAGCCCAAACTTCGGAGGAAGGATTGCAATTTCCTAGGTTTATGATTGAAGAGACTTCCTATTTAGAGGTAGTATATTGTAAGATTGAATGAAATATCTGATGAGATGATGAGAGCAATATATCCTTCATGCAAGGACCATTATATATGATAGGGTGCAACAATGTTAGATGCTTTTGCGATATCAAGCTCAACAGTGATAAGGAAGATACTCTTAGAGGGAGAGGACTGTGATAAGATCCTAGCACCTGCTGCCAAATGCAATATTATCAGGTATATATGAAGATGGCTTACTTCATGACATTTAAGGGAGTAGCATACTTGAGGGATTTAAGTAGGAGACTTATGATTGTGAATTGAAGCAAGTCCTCTGGACTTAGTATACTTGGATTTATGGACATCCAATGCAGATACCAACCTCTCTTTAGGGTTGCAGGTATGTCTTTGATATTTGATTTTATATGCTAACAATTTATTTATGACAGGATCAGATCATCCTAGTGTTCAATGCCAGAGGGAGCTGACCTCTGAGCCCAAAGTGATCCACTTCTCAAAGTATAACAAGAGAGATGATGAGTGCTTTCTTGACAAAGAGAGTATGTTGTTGAAGACTTGGCATGATGGATTATACTGAAGCAGTTGAGAGAGACTCCTCTTTGGATTTAGATTTGATGGATCCTATGATGAGCAGGCAATCAGATGGATCCTTGCTTTGCAACATGTTCCTTGAGCCAGATAGAGCGTGGATATGTATATTGGGTTGTTGCTAAACATGTGTTGCGATATCTACATGAAACTATTAATCATGGATTGAGACTCATTGCCGAAAACTTGATGGTTACACCGATGCTGACAAAGACTGAAAATGTTGTTGACAGGAAAAACACATCTGGGTGTTGCTATAGCTTGGGATTTGCCATGATTTCTTGGATGAGTCGGAAGTAGAAGTTTGTTGCCTTTAGCACGACCGAGGCTGAATTTGACATGATTTCCTGGATGAGATGGAAGCAGAAATTTGTTGCCTTTAGCACCATCGAGGTTGAATACATTGCTGCTAGCATGGCTAGCTTCGAGGTAGTGTGGTTGAGAAATCTCTTTGAAGACCTGTTTGAGCAGGTACTAGATATGACTGTAACATACTGCGACGATAAGAGTTGGATCCGACTTTCAAAGAATCCTGTATTCCACGACAGGTCCAAGCACATTGAGATCATATATCACTATATCTTGGATATGGTGTAAAGAGTTGTAAGACTCCATCACATTTCGATTGATGAGCAGATAGCTGATATACTTACCAAGCCTTTGTTGAAAGGGAGGTTCTTGGTCTTCAGACAACAACTTGGATTGGTGGATGACCCTTCTGCAATGTGGTTACGGCTGGTCGAGAACACTAAGCTATATGCTCTTCCCCGCTATTTGAGTTCCTAGGAGGGGAATGGAGCCGAAGAGCTCTAGGGGTTGAGGGAAGTCATGGACAATAGGGTGTGTGTGATCCTCACCTGAAATGGTAAGTGTGTATGTCCCCTATTGTCGATGTAGGGATGTGTCTGATCCTTCTTACCGTAAATGGTAAGTGTGTATCTCCTCCTATTGTCAAGTCTGCGACTTGACCTAAGATACCCGAGTATGCATCCTACCCACAAGCTGGGCTTGTTGGAACTTGGAATTACCACCCATTTGGCCAATGGTGAGGAGACTTGGGATGTGTTTGATCCTTACCACTTGTGGTAAGAGTGTATCTCTCCCAAGTGATGGAATGCAATTGTTCTACCACTTGATTCTTGAGGGTCAAGGTGGGAAGATCAATGGACAATAGGATAGTTGTGATCCTTACCTCTCATGGTAAGTGGTATCTTGTCTATTGTCAAGATCAATAGAGAACGGGATAGTTGTGATGCTTACCTCTCATGGTAAGTGGTATCCTGCCTATTGTTATTAGATATAGGGTGGCAGATTAATATCCTCTATATTGATTCTTTTTCTGTAGATCTAGACATCATTGTTCAACTGAGATGAAGGTCATGGAACTTGACTTGGAGACTAGTAGGGTTTGGAGGATCTTTGATCGATCTCCCTTGCCATTGGTTGTGGATTCTTCTTCTTCTATGAGAGGCGATGAATTAAGATGATATGAGATGAGACATGATGCATTGATGATGAAACATCCAAAATGAGACTTATGATGAAGATGGAAATTCCTCCCTACATGAGAGGGAGTGTGACAAATTTGCCCTACCCCAAGGAAAGCCCAATAACCCCAAGAGAAGAAGAAATCTAATTATAGAAAGGAAGTATTATTGATGGGCTGAGCACTATTATTTAATATGTTATAATTTAATGGTGGACAAACAATCCTGAAGTTAACCCTTTATGGATTCAAGTTAAGTACTTAAGTGGCAAATTATAATTTACTCATGGCACAAGTTCAGTTCGACCTCTCTAAATAAAGGGTTACGTTGGCAACTAAAGAGCCCCCTTGTCTCCTCCAAAGATTAATATAAATAGTCCCCATTAAGCTCATTCAAGTCACATCAAATAAAAAGGATCATCAATCTAATTTGAAGTAGTTTGATTCTTTTATGGCTTGTATCTAATCTGAAATAGCTCGCATTCTTTCAGTGACTCACATTTGTTACATCTCTGTCCCACATATGATTTTGATGGTTCGCTCTATGTCTCGCATATACTTTCTATGGCTCACATTCCTTGAGAGCCTCGTTATAATGGCTTGCTCTCATCATAGCGGTTCTTATATGAGGCTTGCACTAATCACTGTGGCTCATGCATGTATTATATGAGGCTTGTACTTCACTGTGACTCATGCTTGTATTATCTGCTGCTCGCACTAATCACTATAGCTCATATATTATCTCTATGTGTCATGGCTTGCATGGTTCCAATTATGTATGGTTCACATTATTTATGATTCACATCTATGGTTCATATTATACTCTTTGGTTCGCTTCATACATTATAGTGGCTGGTACTCTGTGGCGCACAAAAGTAATCTCTGTGGTCCGAATGATCAACTCTATAGCTTGCAAAATTCATGTGGATCACATATGTTTCTATGGGTCGTTCAGTGCATCACATATGTATCTTTTGTGGCTCGCATAATCTCTATGGTTCGTATCTATTTCTCTGTGACTTGTATGAGGATTGTTCCTACAATGACATACTTTGGAGCTGTTTTGCGCACAAAAGTAATCTCTGTGGTCCGAATGATCAACTCTATAGCTTGCAAACTTCATGTGGATCACATATGTTTCTATGGGTCGTTCAGTGCATCACATATGTATCTTTTGTGGCTCGCATAATCTCTCTGGTTCGTATCTATTTCTCTGTGACTTGTATGAGGATTGTTCCTACAATGACATACTTTGGAGCTGTTTTATATGTGATCTTGAAGAGCGATGAATTGACTGTACTACTCAACGTATTTGTGACAAAAAATTATATATGCTGGCAAGTGATATGAATGGCAATGATCTGTATGACAAAGACTTAATGATATATAAGATAGACAATGATTTATATGACAGTAACCTTGTTTGCATAACAATTGCCTTGGTTGTATGACAATGAGATTTGGGCAAAGATCTTTGTACTTGTGACAATGGTGATTGTGATAGTGATAGATGTGCTTATGACATTATTGTGGATGGCTGTGACTTTTGTGGTGATAACTGTGATATGTGACATTGATCTTTATGACAAAAGCTTTGATATGTGACAAAGATCTACATGGAAGTGAACTTTGGTATATGACAAAGACACTTTGATGTACGACTTGACTCCATGATGATGATATTGTTAGAGAAATCCATAGGATGGAAGTTAAATGACTTCTCTTATTATGACATTATCTTGTGATGGATTTTTATTATTATTATTTTTTCATTCAATTTATCTTTTCATATCATCAAGACTAATGCCAAACAATAAATAGAAGAGAACACAAGATGTAGGCATGCTGCCAGGGAAGACCCCACTCTAAGGGAAAACTCAGTCAAAGTTCTTCCTTCAGTAGATCCAAGATGAGATGACCAAGACCCTTACAACTGAGACTCGAGACTACTCCATCCATCAAGTCAACCTTGTCATGCTTCAATTCCGTTGCTCTTGTAGCAGTCAGTCTTCTTCATGCTTGTCTTTGCAGAGATCACCTCTGCAACCAATTTCAGCTCCTTCATGCACCAAACTGAAGTCACCGTAATATCACCGAGACGAGGTCACTGTAATAACACTGAGATGATGTCACTATGGTTATGTGAGAGCATCGAGTTAAGGTCACTATGATAGTACCAAATCTTGTAGTCTTTGTAATGTAAGTTCATCTTTGTGATAACAACGAACTTCTCCTTCTGAAATAGCACTGAGCTGAAGCCATCCGAACCATGCACATTGTGATATATTTGAACTTTTCACTGTAAAGACCCAAAATATATATATATATATATATATATATATATTATATATATTACATATAAATACATATAATATATATGTATATTATTATATATTAATATAATACATGTATATATACAATATTATATATATATATATATATATATATATATATATACACATGTGTGTATATATATATATGTATAGTGGTTGTCCAATATAATTGAGTCAACATGAACATTGGAACAATGATGTTTATATTGGCCGACATGTGATCACCTTATGAAAGTCGACTTGATGGAGATTCTTTCAAGGAGACTTCGATGGGTGGAGGAGTCTTCATAAATTGATTTTGACAATAACCTAAAGCCTATATCGGAGGCTTGACCTATACATTTGACCCAAGCATGAAACCCATGCTTTAATAAGTCAATTCAATAATAATAAAAAAATCCTTTTGCTTTTCTTTTGACAAAATATATTCAAGTACAATTGATGAGAGCGAACCTAGTTACATTTTCCAACAGATATGACTGTTATGGAAGATCTTATATTAGGGAAAATGATTAATTAACAACAATTAATTGAGGAAGGCACGATTTCTCCAGAAACTCACACAGATCGACTAGGAAATGATCTCAATAATTGATTAAGATTTAATTTTGGACGGTGGAGTCTCAATTGGAGGTCATAAGAAGAAGTCGATGGGTAGATGAGGGGAGACACACTTGAGATCAATTTCCTTGGGAAATTCGACTTTCCATAGAACAACAATATTCTGCCGGAAGAGTTCGAGCCAGAGAGGGGATGCAAAGACAGAGGGGCAGAGGCAGTGAGTCCGGAGGAAGTTTTCCAGTTCTGGAGAGTTAGAAAAAGGAGGCCGAAAATATTCTCTAAGATGTTGCGCAGAGAGCACAGAGCCTCAAGTGAGTAGTTTGATTCGGCTGAAGGGGAGGACGCCATTAGTTCCATATGATAGGGAGATTTTCCAGAGGGATGGAGAAGCATTTTCCCATTCAACAGCAGGCATGATGACTAGTTTGGCAGCTAATTCAGGCAAAACGTTTGGCAGACAACGTAGGGATGATGGAGAGCCTGCGCAGGCCAATTTGGACAACCAACTTTTTAGAGGTTAGATAGTGCTGGAATTGCTCGGAGAGAGGGTAAAATCCCTTAGTATATTTTGGCCAGTATTTCTCTTGGGTAGATTCACCAATTTGGCGACATTTGTTGTACTCCGAATTTTCTAATTGCTGCTTGACAATAAAAACCCTTAGCTGCTGCAACCGGGTTTCCTACAATGGGTTTTTCCGGGGACTTTTGTATAAAAATAACAATGTTATATTTTTTGTGCGCTAGTATTTCTCATTTTACAATTTATCTTCCACAATATTTATTTTGGTGAAGAAATTGCAGTGTGAATGTTTCGCTATTTTGCTGCAGACAAAGTAAATTGTTAATTAATTATAAGTTAGAGGAAATATTTCCAGTTACTGCAATAGAATTTCAGCAGTGAAATTTTGACATGGTATTAGAGAAAATTTAATTAGACAAGAAGCTCAGAAGCAGAAGGAAGAAATCGTCCAAATTCAAAGGGAGTTTGGCAGTTCAAATTGTTGGGTAGAGGGCTTCGATTATTCTAGTGCATGTGTTGAGAAAAATTCACAGAGCCCAATAGTAGTTCTAGCAGGTAGTGGTGAAGCCGAGAAGCAATTTCGGTGAAGCAGATCAATGTTTTCGCTGAGCAATTTCCTTGTCTCGAAGCAAGAGAGTTTTGCAGCGGTTGCTAGAGCAGAATCAATGGTGGGTGGAAGAGAAAGCGCACACACAAAGGGAATTTCTTTTAGAGGCTTTCTAGTTTTTGAAACCCAAATTTCCAATTGCAGGTGGTAGTAGTAGCAACCAGATGTACGCATTCCAAGAGGGAGTGCGAGCATCAGTGCAAGAAGGAATAGATTCATGTTTATTTTTCTAGCTTTTGAGTTTCGCGGATTTTGCAGCTTTGCGGAGATGGCCATAGAAGATTCCCAGAGGAGGTCGTACAAGTTAGCTAGAATGCAGATTTGGGAAGCAAATCGACTTACAATTGTTGATGGCAAGTGCAAGAGGAAGTATGATTTATCCAGTGCAAGTTGCAAAATGAAGAAATGTCCTTGATAGGGACCAAGCTCAAAAGGAGATAGTGAGGCACCAAATCCAGGAGGAGTGTGAAACTCTAGTGTGCTAGATGGGTAGGATCTAGTGCAGAAGCAACAAGGAGATCAATTAGATCAGTCCCAGTTTTGCGGCATGATCATTACCTTGCTACATGGGTCCACAATATTCAGTAGTAGGAGGATCAATGTCAGTTGATGCAGTCAGTTCCAGAGTGAGTTGCAGATTGGTTGCAGTCAGATGCTGAGGAGCGCAGAGCAATGCTGATAGCAGTGCAGGAGGCATAGTGCAAAATCAACAACGACACATATTCCTCAGTGGACAGTGCAAAGGATAGTAGCAATCAGATGCTCAGGAGACCGATGCAACATAGGGACACAATTGATTCAATATTTTGGATTCTTCTCAGCTGCACTAGTTGCAGTGGCAACAACAAAAGTTGGGAAGGAGTCGCAATGCAGATGCAAAGTTGGTAGTAATATCCAATGTCTACTATTAGCAGCGACACAAATGTAACATTAGAGTTGCGCAGTGGCAGAAAGTCACAATGGCCAGACATCAATAACGTGTATAGAGGATGATGCGGAGACAGGGTGTTGTAGCAGTACAACACTAGAATGCCTTCCTCGCTAAGAGGGAGTGTTAGTTTTTGTAATCAGATGGTGTTCTAGTCTCAATAGCTGTCAGAGAGGCTTAGAAACAGTTCGACTCTAGAACCCAAAAAAAGTTTAAGGAAAATCCACCTAGAAATGCCTTAAGTAAGTTAATTAATCAATAATTAATTTTTTCGTAAGTCTAACTTAAGGAAATTGATTAATTAACAACAATTAATTGAGGAAGGTGAGATTTCTCTAGAAACTCACATGGATCGACTAGGAAATGATCTCAGCCATTGATTAAGATTTAATTTTGGCCGTTCGAGTCTCAATTTTGGGTTATAATAAGAAGTCGATGGGTAGATGGAGGAAGACACACTTGAGATCAATTTCCTTGGGTAGTTCGACTTTCTAGAGAGCAACAACATTCTGTTGGAAGAGTTCAAGCCAGAGAGGGGACGCGAAGACAGAGAGGGTCAGAGACAGTGAGTCCAGAGGGAGTTTTCCAGTTTCAGAGAGTCAGAAAGAGGAGGCCGAAAATATTCTCCAGGAGGTTACGCAGAGGCAGCGCAAAGCTTCAAGTGAGGAGTTCGATTCAGCTAAAGGGGAGGGCATTTTTATTTCTAGAGGTCAGGATTATTTTCTAGATGGCCAGAGAAGCATTTTCCCAGTCAGCAGCAGGCAAGACAGCTAGATTGGCAGGTGATTCAGGCAAAACGTTTGGCAGGCAGTGCAGGGGTGACACAGAGCCTGCGCAGACCAGTTTGGATGGCTAGCTTTTTAGAGGTCAGACAGTGTCAGGATTGCTCAGAGAGAGGGTAAAATCCCTCAGTATACTTTTGCCGGTGTTTCTCTTGGGTAGCTTCACCAGTTTGGCGACATTTATTGTACTCAGAAATTTCTTATTGTTGCATAATAATAAAAACCCTCAGCCACTGCAACCGGTTTTCCCACATTGGGATTTTCCGGGGACTTTTGTTCAAAATTAACAGTGTTATATTTTTGTGTGCCTAGTATTTCTCAGTTTGCAGTTTATCGTCCGCAGTATTTATTTTGGTGAAGAAATTGCAGTGTGAATGTTTCGTTATTTTGCTGCAAACAAAATAAACTATTAATTAATTTATAAGGTAGAAGAAATATTTCCAGTTACTGGAATAGAATTTTAGTAGTGAAATTTTCAGATTGGTAACATGAAAGCTTATGATTTTATGTTCTGATATCTATTGCTTCATGTCTAAATAAAATAATAAATTCAGTTGTTACTTTTTTATTTTAAAATTTTAAAGGAAGATAAATTCTATATTGAAAATTTCTTCCTGTTTCCGGAACCCCATTTCCTGTTATTTCCCCAATTGCCATGGAATTCTCTTCCTGTTTACAGAACTCCATTTCCATATGTTTTCCCAATTGCCATGGTTTCCTAAGAGATGTACCACAAGTTTCCTACATCCTAGCTGTTCCTGTTCCTCAATAACTTATGTCCTCTGTCTAGCATTTCCCATTTCCAGCACCTGGGGACACATGGATCAAAATCAAGCTTTAAGGATTGCTTTAGGTTTAGAACTTTTTGATGTTATATGTTGTCTAGGAAGTTTAACGTGTTGCTGGTTGTGGTAGACTTTTTTATTTTAAGCTTTCAGTTAAGTGGAAGAGCACACTTTTGGAATATCTTTTATACAGCATATTAGAATGTGAAGAGTGAACATCTGTATGCTGCATATCTAGCTTGTAGTTAAAGTTCTTTTGATTGGTTAGTTAAAATTATTTGCGTTGCTTGTTCCTGTCGGCAAAATCTCATGTTTTATTATTGGGAACCTAGGTGAAGAAATGTCATGGAACTAAAATATCTACATTCTAAATTTGCTTTTGTCTGGCTTTTACTTGAGAATGTGGAAAAGAATGTTTCAACTTTCAGCCATAACCTTCTAAGCATTAACTCATCTTCTCTTCGCTGTGTAGAGGAAGTGTGATCTTAAACATCCACCTGGAGATGAGATTTATCGAAGTGGAACACTTTCTATGTTTGAGGCAAGTTTTGCATGCTGCCTTGATTTGAATTTCACGCTTATCTTCGTAAAATTTAATATTATTTTTTTCATCTATTGCACTTGATGTTGCAGTTGAGTTTACTGTGTTTAAGAGAAAACTGGGAACCTATGTGTTCATGGTGGGTGTGGAAATATTCTGTTTCAGTGAGTTAGAATAATGGGTGCTGCACTTTATCAGTTCCGCATGGATATCATGCATTCATTATTTGTTTCTGTGGTGAAAGGAGTGTTTATAAAACTCTTCTATTCAGTTTGCTTTCTTGGAATTGCTCATATTGACCTAAATAATCTTCTGTTATTGCAAGTGCTGACTAAGTTTAGACCCTCTATGTTTTAGTAACTTTTGAGCTAATTGCTTTTTTTCTGTTTCGGTGATTTAGAATAATGGGTGCTGCACTTTATCAGTTCTGCATGGATATCAACGGATGTAATGCCAACCACAAAATTTCATAAGGAAGATTGAATGGTGACGAGCGATTCTGGTGGGTCATGGTGATATTTGACACCTGGTGAAAGCTAGGTTGTTCAGTAGTTGAAATTTTATCTTGGCATTCACGGTTGATAGATTTTTTCTTGAGGATCAAATGTGTAATGCAATGAAGGCCATTCATTACAAGTGGGATCGATGGCTAGGAAAATTTTGGGCTTGTAGATGTGCGAAACCCTCGAATTGTTGCGGGTCTTTGATTCACTGGGCTAAAGATCAAACAGTTTAGGGAAACAACAGCTTGGTCATAGATCTGCAAGAATAATATGTGGCAAAAGTATGGATGGTGGCTGCTCATGCACTGGATTCCCTAAGTAAACGAAAAGCACAGCCTTGTGCTTAGGTCATTGACTACTATAAAAAATTAAGTAGTTGTGTCCCATATATATGACACAACAACAAAATTTAAAATTTACACAGGTGGACACGTATAGAAGGCAGCTTTGTCCCTCTTTCATTTCTTCTTTCAACACTAGACTTTAAACTAGGTATATATTCATACCTGCTCTCCTTGTCATCCTCGTTACTGACATTGACCTAGCCAATGGATTTTGGCATACTCATCAACTATTGATAATATCTTCTTTCCTTGTTTCTTCAGTGCTCCAAGGCACAAGAATCTCTTCAATAGTCTTCTTTTAGTTCATTCTCCTCCTCCAACTCCTCGTCTCTTTTGGGCATGTACTTATTTGTTCATTCCTTTCTTCAATAACTTATTCATCTGTATAGCTTTCTTATCTACTCTTGTAAGTTTAGAATTTGCTCACCTCCATCATCTTTCCCCTTTACATTACTTGTGCTAATAATGCTTTGTAGCCTTGGCATTTTCTCATGATGCCCTTCATATTTTGCAACTTCTATGTCTTTATCAACAACTTTGGCATCACTATTATTTTTATCTCCGTTGATGTTGATCAAGCATGTAGAAGATGTCCAAAAGCCTCTTTAGGTACTTGCTCATGTTGAGTAAGTGACTTTTATGATTTCTTTCCCAAGTGTAACTTACGAAAGCTCATTAGTTGATTAATTAACTAATGTTGGATATTAATCCAAGGGTCCTGATGAAAAATGAATTTAATTCATTTTTATGAATTATATTTAAACTCTATTGTTGATCTAAGTGGGCTAGGATTTAATCGTAGCCATCCATCACTTTGGAGATTTGGGATAAGGATTTGGTTTAATGAAGATAAAAAAAAAGGCCCAAGGAAGAGGTGAAGACACATCCATTATTGGGAGAACGATTTTCTCAAGCAAGAGAATCAAGATTGAAGTGAGGTCCAAAGTGTGCAACTACAAGATTTGTGTGAGCACAAGTTCACAGGTTGAGCACATAGGAGGAGGGCCAAGACTTATCTATGGACAAGCTTAGGGTCTGCCATGTGGAAGAGGAGGCCAAAATTGTTGAGTTTAAGTTCTAGCAGGTTGAGAAGGTTGACACCAAACTTGGGAGGAGGCCGAGTTCCAACAGGCTGAGAGGGTTGACGCCAAACTTGGGAGGAGGCCGAGTTGCTATAGGGTTTGCCAAAATTGTGAAGGATAACCAACACATGTGTGAGTGAATTTTTGAGGGGGCTGAGTTGCCAGGTTCCATTGCTGTATTTCCTGTGTATTCTCTGTGGGTCAATTTTCTAGTTAAAGGAAGCCCTAATTTTCCTAGTAATAGAAAAGTGAAGGAGAATTTGTTTCAGTTGTGTTTTGTGACTAATTTTCTTGTAAATTTTCGCTGCAAATTATTTTAGTTAAATGCTAGTGTATATTTTGTTCAAAAATTTATAAAAAAATTAATTCGCTGAGGTAATTTTTTTTTTTTTGTAAGTTGGGGCAGGACTCTCCGATTTACATGTCCATTAAGTACCCCTCAACGGGGGAAGGGTAGCCCAAGATTTGAACCCAAGACTTCCGGTTCGGTGAGACTTCATTTCCACGGCCCTTGCCGCTTGAGCTACCCCACGTGGACCGCTGAGGTAAATTTAATTTCTATGTATAAAATAAATTGTTGAGAATAATAAATCAGTTCTAGTTTTGCAAAAATAACATGATATCGCTAAACTTTGAGGAGAGAGAAGATTGTTTTGTCACAAGGGTTTACAACAACAAAAGTATTTTTTTTAATAGTTATTTTTTTGGAGGTTTGAGTATTTGATTTGGAATTTGTGAGAATGGCCGCAACAGGGTTGAGGTTTGAAGACTAGTTGGAGTGTGTGTCCAACTACAGTCCTTGGAAATTGGAAGGAGAGGATAGGATTGGTGTTCATGGAGAATGGGATCTGGGAGTTTGCAGATCATCAATTCACACTTGCTACCAATGCTGCACAACTGGCCATCCATAACCAAAAGGATGTGAAAGGTAGGAGAATCTTTTGAATAGGGTAAAGGATCGTGTGATACCTTATCTTTCTAGAAAGAAATCAATTGAGGAAATGTGGGAGGTGTTGTCGCACAGAATCTCTAGGCACCGCGACAATGACTCAGATGGGGGGCTGTCACCCTGATCCGCAATCTCTCCGTTTAAGCTATCTCCCTACAGTGGACTAAGGGGGGTAGACCCTACGGAAATGGAATGAAGGAGAACTAGTTGGGAACCAACCAGTTCAAGAGACACGGTTAAGCAACCAAGTACTTGTTTTAGATTTAGCAAGACTTATAGGATTCAATTAGATTTAGACATTTGATACCAGTGCCTTATGGAGTCAACTATTTTGCTAGGAAATTTATGACCAAGTAATTGATGAGCAACTTCTACTTGGATAAATAACTATCTTATATGAAATGTAGATCCTAAAACTAATGTGAAATGTAGAAATCTTGGTTAATTTTAATTCAATGCCTAAGTTTTAACTTTTAACCCTTTGATCCTTTCTATATTGAGCCTAATTTGGTAGTAAGTGGCAGAGAGAAGATAAGGTGAAACGCACTAAGGTGTGATTAACGATACCTCTCCTGAAAATGTAACGACTAAGTGCCTCCGGCGCTGCAGAGAACTGTGGCTCTGACCACTGCAAGGTCATTGTTTTAAGTACTAGGAGAAACAGACTTCTCAAGCAACGATGGATGGCTACCTTTCTTTCTATCGACCATGCTTATGCTTAGAAGTAAATTTTAATTATGCAAGACTAACTTAAAATGCAAGTGCAAGGAGAATTAGAAGATGTTTGAAGGAGGAAGCAAGATGAGATTCTAAGATTTAAGAATGCTTACACCACAATGTATTTCTGAATTTATTATTAAATCCCAAATTCAATTTGCAGAAATATAACTCTACAGAACACTGATTGAAATAGGAATTCTAAAACATTCAACTCAGAAAAATATTCAGTAAATGAACTTGGAACACTAAACTTGAAATATCACAATATACTGCCCAATAGTAAGCTACATCGCAAGCCTATCGATTATCTTTAGTAGCTCAAAGAGAACAAAAAACTTTCTCAATTATCTCTAAATATCTAATGACAATTTGACAATTAATTTTTAGAAGAAAGCTGTGAGACACAACCAATTGCCCAAATATAATTTTCAGATCAGCGTTCTTATGAAAGAGCAGAACAAATAAATTTCCCAATAGTAATCTTCAGTTATATCAATGATTTCAAATTTAGATCAACCCTTTTAACTCCAAAAAATTCCTTTCAAAAAACAGTGATTAATCAGTGAATTTGATATATGTCCAGCACATTCAACTTCAGAAAATTATTACAAACAACTCTTAAATTTTGTCGCTTCAGTGGTGTCAGAGCCATCCGATCCTCTGGACGTTATTCGTTGCACAATTTGCCATGAAGTTTAGATCCCGAAATCATGGAATTAAGTGAATATCATAAATCTAAACTGTTAAATGAAATTGGAGAAGCATTACAACAAATAAAAAAATCATTTGCAGAATCATTAAAAGCTTTCAAAACAACAGATTTAGCGCCTACAATAAAATTTGACATTAATGTCAAAGAGGATGAGTTTTAGCCAAGTGTTTTAGCAGAGAAGTACATGACAGAAAGGGATGATCAAATTCATGATACCGATTTACTAGAATCAATTTCACAGTCGGTTGTTAATGTAAAGCTTGAACGTATTGAAGATGACATTGAAGCAAAGTTTAAATTGCGTTTTCCACTTAATGAAGTTGATATTTTGTCCATGGAAACCCCAATGATAATGTTGTTCTAAATTTGATAATGAGCGAACAAAGGCCTCTTGTGAAAACTAAAGCCCATAGAAAAATTCGTTGAGACCCCATTTATTGAAATACCCACAAAAGATGCAGTAAGTTTATCTGAGCAGATTCCTAGATATGAGACTCTAGATATAGTTGTAAGGAATTATTTCGAAAAAATCGGAGGAGACAGTCCAATGTACAAACACAAAAGTTTAATTGGGATGATAATGAAAACTGGAGATAAGACGGATTTAGATAGCACAAGTAGTGACAGCGAAAGTGTTGTGAAGCAACTTGCTGAAATTTATTATAAAAGTCCATTATTTAAGCCTTGTATATTTTATGATATCATGGGAGAGAATCAAATAGAGGTGGTTTTTTTTCATATTAGAATGTTCATGAAGCACAATTTGCCCCATAGTTGTATGAACATCTTCAAAAATTTATGAAGTCTGCAGGCATTAAGGTTCTTTTTGGCATTATTACACCATATAAGCTACAACTAAAATGTTTGTAGTTGGAGTTTGAAAGTATTCTTATCACTGAAGAAAGCGACTACTCTAATTTGTTACCAGATAATGACTCTCCATTGTCCGATCAATCGAACCTAAGCACCATACATACATCATTGTCTCATGAATCTGAAATAAAAAAAATGGAAAAAGAGGTTGATTGAAAATTCCAGTAAACTGGACAACAACAATTACATTTCCTATGACCACAATTTCAATCTGTGTCCCACGGAAGATGAAGACGTCCAATTTTCTCTTAATACCCAATTTCTCGAACTGTATAATCTCGAGACCAGAATTCCCAAGCAACTGGCCGAACATATCCTAAACACAGGGTTAGTTGTTGCTCGACTCAACTCATATTTACCCTTTGTTCTCCAAGAAAAGGGTCAGAAAAATACTCTGGTTCTTGACATGGATGACACTTTGCTGAAGGAGTCCTAGAAGAAATTCCCTGTCGACTCCGATTATTTCATGGTCTTTACAGATTTCAAGTTCGCAACATATAGCATTGAGATATGGTCATTGGATTTCGATTCTGGGACTCTGATTTCGGCCTATGTTTATTTTCGGCCGAGGCTGTAGAGGTTCTTGGACAAGACATCTAGGGTTTTCCAGATTGTGATTTTCACCATGAGTTGTGGGGACAGAGCTGGTGTGCTTCTGCATGAGATAATTTATGAGAAATGCATGTCCTTGTTTCTTGCCAGGAAATTCTGCAGCCACATTTACAGCAACTCTTTCAAAGAGCTGCAATTTCTTGGATTGGATATTAAGAATGTGGTGTTCATCGATGACCTGAAGCATATGTGCGAGCAATACTTGTCCAACTCCATTGAGATCAAAGCTTTCGAAGGGGATGAATCAGATTGCGAGTTAACGACGCTGCTCCTGTTCCTGCGATATCTGAGCAAGTGAGCAGTAGGGTGTGAGGCTGGTTATTCAAGCGAGACACCAACGATAGGACCCCGGTCAATGATAGACACACGCGACAATGTTATATTATTCTGATTCATATGTTGCTCTGAGCTAAACCAATATTGCATCTGCACTGTTGTTGACACTGCATTGTACATCTTGTATTGCTGCCAACTTTGCTCTGCGTTGCAACTGATCTCATGTTGCTGTAACTACTACAATTGAGAAATAAATATCTGAATCAATTGTGCCACTGGAGTGGCTCTGTCACTACCTCTTGAGTGTCTGACTGCTACTAGCGTCTGCACTATCCACTGAGTAGCTGTTTGCGCCCCTCAACATCTCACTGCAACTATTATTGCCACTGTTTCTCAAGATTTGACTTCGACATCCTGAACAACGATCCAGTTGCTACTGAATACTGTGGGCACTTGTAGCAAGTGTATTGATCCATGAAGAGATACCTTCTTGATGCTCAACACCTGAACGAAGCTCTTCTTGAAGGATCCTACCCAACTTTGCGCAACGCTGGAGCCTAGAGCTCAATGTTTCCTTGTCTCTCTCCTGGAGGTATCGTTGCATGCAAAACGAAGTCTTCCTCCAACTTGGAGGACAATTGATCAATTTCCATCGAAGCTTCTACTTGCTCCTGCTTCTCCTTCTTCCTTTGAGGACACTGGGGAGTGTAATGACCAAATTCACCACACCTAAAGCATTTGGTCTTCGACAAATATTTCATTTGCTTTTCTCCTCCTTGTGAGCCTTGTCCCTAACTGAGACCTTTCTTTGCTTTTCCCTTCAATGCAAGGGCTACATTCTCATCCTCATCCTCACTCTTCAATCCTCTACTGCTTCCACTGACTAGTCTTAACTAGAGCATGAAATCTACCCACAATCGATCCCATCTTGGTGGTTGATCTCGTCTAGTGATGCCTTGGATGAAAGTAGCCCACTCCTCAGTGAAACCATTGATAGCTACACGCACTAGTTTAACTTCTTGAGGCATCTCTCCTACTATGGCAAGTTCATTACAAATATCCTGAATCCTAGTACGGTGGTAAAGTAGGGGGTAACTCCTCCCTTCTACATCCTAGTGGTCCTTGTTGTCGCCAGGATCATAGTTGCGGGGGA
>APFE031636513.1:64539-131243 GCA_000404065.3 Pinus taeda
GGATTCGCTCCCAAACCGGGAGCTTCTGAAAATGGTCGCTCCCGCTCCCGCTTCCGCTCCCGCTCCCCGCTCCCGCTCCCCGCTCCCGCTCCCGCTCCCAAGTAACATTGGCCAGGATTATATAGACACCACAACAACTGCTCAGGGCGGGGGCTGTAACTCTGATCCCCCCACTCCGTTCTCGTTGTCTCCCAACAACAGGCTATGGGGGGTAGTCCCTATGGAGATGAGGTGAAGGAAAACAAGTTGGGAACCAACTTGCTTGGGAGACACAGATGAGTGGCCTAGCTAATTAGTAGGATTTTAGCAAGATTAATGATTAGATTAAATTTCAAGTGTGAGATAGGTTCCTTATGGAGTCACAATTCTTGCTTATTATAAATTGAAACCAAATAATTAGATGGACACCCACTGCTTAATATGATAGACAATCCTATATGATATGCAATTCTTAGGATCTATGTGTGATACAATGATCTTGGTTATTTTTAATTATATGCCTAGTCTAAGTTGAACCTCTCCCCTAACTGTTTTGAGAAACAGTCTTCAGACTAGGTTGTGGAATGGAAGCCAACGGGAAAAAGGCAGTGGCCTAATTAATGATACCTCCCCTTGTGTTCCACCCACCCAGTGTCTTCAGCGCTGCAAAGACTGTGGCTCTGACGACTGCAAGGTCACTGTGTTAACCACAAAAGAGTTGAATCCCTCAAGCTAATTGGAAAAGGGTTGCTATCAAGTTTCAACCCTAGGAGTCTATCAACCTAGCTTATGCTAGGAGGTAAGTTCATAATGTAGGCTAGATCCTAGATTGCTTATGCAAGATAGATTGAGTGAAGTCTTCTTAATTTAAGATTGTTTATCTTATTTAAGTACTTAGTGTGAATTATCTAATAGCTAGAGTACTTAACAATGATTAAATAACAATCTTAAGACGACACGTGCTTAAAGATACAAGTGCCAATAATCAACAATATTCCACAAGATGTTTAGAAATGACTACTTGAGATATGCCAATGACCAATGTTGAAATGCTTACTTAGAATGATAACCAATAAAACCTAAGATGCCAAATGCTTAAGATAAACATCAAAGATTTCAAAGCCTCTTAAAATTATGATCTTTAACTTAGAGCAATTATCTAATGATTTCTTAACAATGCCGCAATCAGATATCAAACACAATGATGTCAATTCGATCTCAAGTATTAAAGCAACTTATACCAATCACAAGATCAAAAATTTAGAGCTCAACTGTAGGAGTGCTTTTAGTGCAAAATTCAGAATTTTTTTGTGAACTTAGAATGAGACAAGCGAGTGTTAGATCTAAAAAATCAAATCAGCAGTAATACTTCAGAAAATTTCAGCGCTTTATTAGAGACGTGTGATAGCAACAATGAAGTCACTTTAGATCATAGCATTTACCCAACATATAAAGCATAAAATTTTCCAGTGGCTTGCAAATGCAAATTTATGTCTTTAGTCCACTTTATGATGGTGTATTCAGTAATATATCAGATCTGAAACAACTTATTACAGCAGTAAACAAACCAACAGATCAACAAGCTAATGATGTTAAAACCAATGTCCAATATGCCCAAAAATAGGGAAAAATTCACCAAAACTGAAAAAATCAAAATTTGAGCCCTCCTTAGGTGTGTGATTCAGAAAATTGTAGACTTGATTCAATAATTTATGCGGTAAATTCCATGAAGCAAATTTTTAGATCTAGGCTAGATCTAAGATGCCCAAGTGGCCAAAATTTAGGGAAATTTAAAATTTGCAATTTAAGTGATTTTGACCAGTTCAAACGTGATTTTAGGGCTATTATATCACTACTATTACTGCTAGAATAAAACATGGAAAAAATGAAGGTTTAGAGATCAAACCCTAGGCACAAGGCCTTGAAGATCAACTTGCCCAAGTAACACAAAATTTCTCCAATGATCTTGCACTTGAAAGCACAAGTGTTTGAGCAAATTTCTCCTATAATACTACCAAAGAATCAGTCTTGAAAACTTCAAATATGGAACTAGGGCAAACTAGGGCAAACTAGGGCAAAATAGGCCAAGAAGGGTCAACGCTAGGCCTAATAGGGCTAACGTTGAAGGCTAAGGAGGCTAAGATGGTAGATCAGGGTTCAAAGGAGGCAGAGGAGACCAAAAACAGGCAACACTGGAGGAGGGGATCCTCAGAGGGTTGGATGCAAGCCAAAAAGGGGCAAACTACTAGGGTTTAGTGGCTAAAAAGCCCACGGCTAGCCCTAAGGCAACCATCTAGGGTCTTAGAGGGGGGCTGAGGCTCCTTAAGCCCACGATTAGGCCACTTAAGGCCTTAAAACCCAACGCAGTGGCTTGAAGGGAGGGCCGAGGTCATTAGAGGCTACGACCTGCCTCCAAGAGGCCGAAAAAGATGATGCATGAGGGAAAAAGGGTGACGCATGGGCCTTAGAGGCTGACACTGTTTATTTTTGGTAGCATCGAATGTGCTCTAAGCCTCAAAATTTGCAGGGAGGCTAGGACACATGTATTCCACAATATTCCGAAATCGTTTTCGAAAGTTCCACCTGGGGACAATTTTATTAAAATAATTAATTATTTTAAATGGGTGCCTATGTCTAAACTTAGGAAATTAAAATAATTAAAGGGTATTAATCAAACTGAGGGTGAAGCTTCTAAAAGAAGACGAAGATTGAGTCCAAATGATCTGAGCCATTGATTAGAATCTAACCTAGGCCGTTGATTACTCAATTGGAGGATTATAAGGACTTCAATGGGCATTTGGAAAACACATCAGAGAGAGACCAAGAGATCAAATTTCTCAGAGAGGGCAACACAACAGTTGCTAGAGAATCAATCAAGGTGATTTCTTGCAGTGAGGGGCAGGGATAGTTCCGGTTGAAGAGTTTCTTGATTTGAGAATGCATCTCAGAGGAGGTAGAGAGGGATCCAGATGAAGCAGTGCAGAGGCCATGCTGGGCAGCGTAAGCTCAAGCAAAGGCATCGCAGAGCTTCAGAGGGAGTTCAAATTCCATCCAAGACGAGTTTGTAGGAAGCCGGGGTGTGAGACCAGAAGGCCTGAAGTTCGAATCTCCAGACAGCAGGAGGTCCGGGAAGGGGTGACGCAGATCCTTTGAGAGGTTGACGTTGTAACTGCATAGAGCCAGCGTGGGGTCAACCATCCAGGGCTTGGATCAGTGTCGGATCGCCAGTGATAGTGAGGTATTTCTCACTAATCTTTTGCCAATTAGATTCTCTGTATTGGATAACCAATAAGGCATCCAAAGTTTGTATTCAGAAAACTATTGCTTAATAATACAAACCCGTAGTTGCTGCACTGGTTTTCCTGCATTGGGTTTTTCTGGGGACGTTTGTCCAAAAAACAACGGTGTCATGTGTGGTGTATTTCTTTCTTGCTCAGTTTCTTGTTTCCACATATAATTTTAATTGGTGAAGGCTGCAATGTATTAGTTTCGGTATTTACTGTAGGATGCAGTAAATAATTTGTTCAGAAATTTAACAAATAGAAGAAACTTAATCAGTTTCTATAGTAGTGATTCAAGGATTCCGAATTCTCATAGATGCTGGGCTAGAGGAGGCTAGATCGGGGCTCGGGAAGGCTTAACACTGAAATCCTTGCTTCAATTTTTTTTCTACTCTAGATCTGAATTTTGCTACCAAAACTTTAGTGGGTAGCCTTGCAAAATTTTCCAAAGACTAGATCTTACCCTCAAGTGCATAGATCTAGCTCTACTTCAACTTGATCTCTTGATTCAATTTGAAAAATGAAAATAAAACACCCAAACCCCAATTATAAACAAAAATTCTTAAAACCCCAAAACCCAAGTTAGCAAAAATAATTTACAATTTATATTTACAAAATTATTTACAAAATCTACAAATATATAAGGGTCATGAAAATTTAAATTTTTGAGAAAAATATTTAATGCCCATTTCTTTGATAAATGGCACAAAATGCTTCAGAAATCCCATGCACACTATAGCCTTAGCGAAGATGTAATTCACTAAATAAATATTTAGGATCCAAAGAAAATGATCCTTGCCCATAGTTTGTGAACTTGGAGACCAAGGACTGAAGTACCTGCAAACACTGTATTTATCTCAAAATAATCATATATTAGCACAACATAGGAAACCCGTAGTCAGTACATACCACAAATCAATGAACATGGACACCTTGAGTTGCACCCGAAAATCTTTATTATAATAGAAAATAGTTCCCAACGGGACAATAGTTTACACAAATGCTTCAACAACAATTTCTTAGCCAAAAATTAGATGGCTAGAGATTCAAATGACTCTCTAATTTATAGATAAATCCTTCAAGTGAAAAATAATGGTTGGTTTCCTTGATCCTTGTCAAAATAATTTTGGCCGCCAAAAAATACTTGATCATCTTTTAATCTTAGCCGTTGAATTCTTATTTTTGAGGAATTTTTGAATTTATTATTTAATTCCATTTTAATTAGATTTTGAGCTAATTTCCTAAAAAAATTGACTTTGACTTAACCACCAAGGCCCGAGGGTCCAATTTATCTTGAAATATCCAATATTCCCTCAGTGGAGGACTTACAAAAATTAGTTCTTTTAGGATTCACAAATTTTTCACTTGAACAATTTAATTTTCCTATAAGACATTTTAATTTTAACACTAATTAATTAAATTTTTGGCTTATGATTTTAATTAAATTTTGCTAAAAAATTTAATTAATTGACACGTGGGGATTAATTCTTTTTTCCACTCTCAAATATATTAACCGTGGTGTCTTAAGTATGAGGGACCATGTATTAAAATATTTTTACATAAGATTTACAATTTCAACCCTCAAAGGGGTAATATCCGTTTGACTTAGACCCTCAAAAAAAATACCCAATCTGCGACATAATATGAGCTAATAGACCAAGTGATTTGTAATAAAATAATTTAGCCATATAGCTTAACTTATATCCAAATCACTTTTACATAAGACTCGACTAGAACACTAGGACTCACCTAAGACTTTGATGAAGAATTCTACCCTAGCTTTGGGGTGAGGTTGGAGGGAAAAGCCCTGCAGACCATCCGTGTTTAGAAACACAAATGAATTACTGAGATGAAAAACCTCCTAAGCTGAAAACTGTCGCAAAAATAATAGGCTTACCTAGGTTGTTACATACATTCATGGTCAAACTAGCATCATTTACATTACATAACCTACAGAATGGGTTTACATATGAATTGTTGATAGATGATATGATTTTGTAGAAAAAATTTGGTACTTTCGCTTCCTTGGAACTTTGACAAAATGTGTGTGCAACAATCCTCAACTTCTTCTGGAACATCTTTCGATTCTCGGAAGGATACTAGTATAGTGTTATAAGAGCATCCCACATTTCTTTGGTCATATCCTTGACTGCAATATGTGAGACTACATGATCTCGAACTCCATGGAGAATCGATCCCTTCACGTCGGCCATCTCCTTATTGTAGTTCTCTAGTTGTTGCGGGTCTATCGATACTACAACAACTCTCTTTGCATACGTCCTCAGATCATGCTCATTTAGTTGGAAAGACATCCTAACTTTCCAAATTCAATAATTCGAGGCTCTATCTAGCATATCTTGATCTCGAAGTCTTGTTGAGGCCATTTTCTGGAAAAACTCGCAACTCACAAATAAACAAGAATCTCCTCTTCTCATGCTTAGCTACCTGCTCTACAAATCACACTCCTTTCTAGAATGCGCAGTCCTGCTTGCTGCATCTGCCTCTGCAACTGGAAATTTCGGATTTTCTTCAAGATTGAAATTAGAAACCCTTTGAGAAAAAAATTCCTCAGTGTGCGCAATTTCTCTTCCAACCGACCTTGATTTTGTTACTGCAAAACTACTGCTAATCAACTGATCTGCTTCACCAAAATTGCATCCCGACTTCACCATTGTCTCTTGGCACTGCTAATTTTCCTGCCACCTGCATTAGTGATCCAAAATGGATCCAAAACACCCTCTAAGTCTTCAAACACTCGAAACTATAGCATGAGAAAAACTTTTCAAAAAGTTGGATTACACTATCGGGAGGCAAAAACATGAAGAAATAAGTGAAATAAGGCTTATCAAAGGCTTAAAACAACTTTGCATCGGAGTTGTTGGATTTGGCCGATCAACGGTTTAGATCTGATCGGCGTATCGCAATCGGCGATGGCAAGCGGAGGCAATCGGGGGCTATCACATGACAGTTGCGATCGCGATCAGCGCGAGTCAACAAGGACCGTCAATCAAGTGCGCAGATCGATGACCCAGGTTAACGCGCGATATCACAATCGGCAAATACAGAGGAGCGATTACAAACAGCCTGGGGTATGTGCAATATGCGATTGCGATCAATCGCATCGCAACATCGTATCAGAACATTACAATGGAGCTAAGGTTAGACAAGCTTGTGTTGGATTGTTGAATGCTAACTAGGTCAAAGCTCAAATTAGGACAAGGAGAACTGGTTGAGACTAACCCAGAAATAGGAAGAGTCTATCCTAGGAGGAAAATGGCAGAAGAATTTTTTTTGGAATCAGACTCTTAGTTTGTGGACAATTTCATCACCATGAGAGCGATGGTAGAAGAGATGTATCAAGAATTTAAGAAAGGTCGAGGTGAAGATACTTCAACCTCCAAACAAGACAAAGGAACAAAGGAACCTCTTCTAGATGGCCGTTCAGAGGGCAAAGGGAAAGGGAAAGAGCCTCCTCTATCAACACCTCCTTCTAGCCCTTTGATTAAATTAGACGTAAAATTTGATTTTTCCAATACATGATGGAGAATTAAATGCAGAAAAGCTAGATAACTGGATTAGACAGATTGATGTATATTGTAGGGTGCAAAAACATTGATTCAGAAAGGAGAAAGATTTAGCTGGCCAACCTTCGCCTTGGAGGAATTGCCCTAGTGTGGTGGGAAGGCAGGACACAAGCTGATTTGAAGAAGTATGGTAAAAATTAAAATTCATTCTACCTAGAGTGAATTTGTTTCTGCCAATAAAAAACAATTCTATCCACTATCTTATATGCAGCAAGTAATGATGAGTTGGAAAACTCTTCACCAATTAAAGGGGCAAAGTGTACAAAGCTATACCTAGGTGGTCTACATAGCTATTTGAGGCACACCATTCTCATGTTTAACCCTACTAGCATAGATGAGGTATCAGTTCAGGCTACACATCTAAAGGCTAGAGGCAAGAATGTGACCCCAGAGATTGGGCGATCATCAAAACCCACTGGAAGCAAGAACAAGGAAAAGAGGAAGCAGAAATGGAAAGAGAGGAAGACAAACGTTGTACAGAAAGACAAATCTTCATGCGCTCACTGCAAGGAGGTTGGACATGATGATGAACACTGCTGGTCTTTGCATCTGGAGTTGAAACCCAAGAAGTTCGATGGCAAAAGAAGAAGACTGCTGCTGCTATTCAGAAAGATTTGGGGTTAGACTTAGGTAATGAAACAACAGTGACAACCACAAGTATAAAAGGTAAAAATTCTGAAGCATCTACTAGTAATTCTGCACAATCTATTGATAATGAAGAAAATGAGAGGAAAAGGCATGAGCTTTTTCATATTAGAGTTATTTCCAAGCATCAAAAGATTGATACTTTATTTGATAGTGGATCACAAGTAAACTTGTTTCTGAAGAAACTGTAAAGAAGTTGGGACTACTAACCACACCTCACAAGAAGCCATATCCATTACATTGGGTTTGTGATAAAGAAAAGCTACAAGTGACTAGATAATGTAAACTTAGGTTTGCTTTTGGGTCAACTTTTGTAGATGAGGTTGAGTTAGATATAGTTCCCTTAGATATATGTGTTAATGTTTTAGGAAGTCCTTGTATGATAGAAAAACCATTTTCTATAGAATTGAAAATAAGTATCAACTCACAAAAGATGGAATAGAATATATTGTAAGAGCTCATCAGCTCAAAAATAACTACTCTCATAAACTCATGGCAGATGAAAAGAATTGTAAATTCATGCAAACAATTTTTACTAATGGCTGTAAAGGAAAAGTAACCTGATAAACCAATCTATTTGAAGGTTGTGATGCTAAACAGAGAGCTGATTTAGAAAAAGTTGTTTCAGAATATGATATCCTATTTCAAGAACCTAAAGGTTTGCCACCCAAAAGGGAAATAGTACATGATATTCATTTGCAGCAAGATGCTCCATTGCCTAACATCGGAATGTACAGATTATCCACTTTAGAGAATGCAGAGATCAAGAAGCAGGCACAGGATTTGCTGGATAAAGGGCTCATAAGACCAAGCACATCACCATGCGGATCTCCAATCGTGTTGGTGAGAAAGAAAGATGGTTCATGTGGAGGATGTGCATTGATTACAGAGCACTGAATAAAATAACGATCAAGAATCGTTATCCTCTTTCTCGCATAGATGATCTATTAGATCAATTGAAAGAAGCTGTTTACTTTTCCAAGTTGGACTTGCGTAGTGGCTATCATCAGGTCAGAGTAGCAGAACAAGATGCATGGAAGACTGCTTTCAAAACAAAGCAAGGGCTATATGAATGGCTAGTTATGCCTTTTGGCTTAACTAATGCTCCTGCCACTTTCATGAGAGTTATGAATGATGTACTCCGACCCTTTATTGATGATTTTGTAATTGTATATTTAGATGACATTCTTGTTTTCAGTGAAACATGGGAAGAACATTTGAAGCATGTATAACAGACTCTAGATGTTATGAAAAAAGAAAATCTCTATGTGAAGTTATTAAAATGTGAATTTGGCAAAACATCTTTAAATTATTTGGGTCATATAGTAGGGGGTGGTGAATTGAAGATAGATCCCTCTAAGGTTGAAGTCATTGTGAACTGGCCTAAACCCAAATCTGCTACAGAAGTTAGGAGCTTCCTAGGAGCAGCACAATATTGGAGAAAGTTTATTGCTAACTTTTCCTTGATTGCAGCTCCCTTACATGCTTTAACATGATTGAACAAGGTGTTTCAGTGGGGAGACAAACAACAGAAAGCCTTTGAAACCTTGAAAGAAAAAATTAGTACAACACAAGTACTAGCATTGCCAGATCGTCAAAGACCATTTGAGATTGAAACAGATGCCAATGACTATGCCATGGGAGCAGTGTTGATGCAACATGGTAAATCCATATGTTATCACTCTGAGACATTTAATTCTGCAGTAGTTAATTATCCCACATATGATAAATAATTATATGCATTAGTGCAGAGTATGAAAAAGTGGAAACATTACGTATTGGGCAAAGAGACAATTATACACACTGATCATCAACCACTTCAATATTTACACTCACAAACTAAGTTGCAACAATCAAGACACTATAGGTGGATGGGTTTTCTACAACAGTTTCATCTTGTCATCAGGTATAAGAAGGGCATACACAATAAGGTTGCAGATATGTTATCCAGACCAATCATAAATTCATCTAGTATAGTTAAGCATAATTCAGTATTGCATGAAAGCTACATTGAACAATATGCTCAAGATGTAGATTTTAAAGATGTATATGCAACTTTCAGTCATGGCAAACAAGTAGAAGAATTGGATGATCATGTTAAGGTCCAACTCTTATATCATTTGGGAAAGTTATGCATTTCTCAAACTGAAAGAGTTAACATAATCTGAGAAGCACATACTTCTCTAATATCAGGTCATTTTAGTGTAAGTAAAATAGTTGCACAGCTACAAAGGTTCTATTATTGGCCAAGAATGCATGAAACGGTTTCTAGATATATTAGAGGGTGTACCATGTGCGTTAAAAGCAAGCCCAACAATAGAAAACTAAGCTTGTACACCCCACTTCTAGTTCCTTTTCATCCTTGGGAAAGTGTTTCCATGGACTTTGTTGGGGGACGGCGAAAATCTAGAAAAGATCATGATAATTTATATGTTATTGTGGATAGGTTCAGCAAAATGTGTATTTTAATACCTTGCAACAAGCAGATTACATTTGAACAAACAACAAAGTTGTTCTTTCAGCATGTATAGGTTCATTTTGGGTTACCCACTACTATTGTCTCTGATCGAGATTCCCTATTTGTTGGGAAGTTTTGGTCAAGTCCATGGGAGTTAATGGACACTAGATTGAAAAAGAGCACAACATTTCAGCCACAAATAGATGGTCAAATAGAGGTGGTCAATAGGACAATGATCCAGCTGCTCAGGGGCTATTGCAGCAAGCATCCCAAGCTTTGGGATGAACATTTGTGTTATGTGCAACATGCTTACAACCGTGCTAAACATTCTTCTACACAAAGATCTCCTTTTGAGACTTGTTTTGGTTTTACACCAAGGTCTCCCTTGGATTTTGTCTTTTGTAAAGACATAGCAGTTGATGGACATAGTGATGTGGACAAAGCAACCAAGTTCATTGAACAGATCCAAGAAATTCACTAGGCAGTGCAGGAATTGCTAGAAAAGAGCCAAGCCAAGTACAAGGCAAGGCATGATAAGCATCGAATTGAGCATAACTTCCAAATTGGTGATCAAGACTGGCTGTACATCAGCAAAGACAGAATGCAAGGTGAAGGTAAGAAGCTGAAGCCAATATGGTATGGGCCTTTCAAGATGCTTGAGAAAATTGGTGAGAATGCTTTTCGGTTTGATTTGCCAGCTTACATGCACATCTATTTAGTGGTTAATGCAGTTGCCTTCTATTGATGATCTGTTGCCTGAATATCTCAGTGAGTTGCAAGAAGATACAGTTCTGGACAGGAAGGTGAGAACTACCCGTAGAGGGGATGTGGAGTACCTAAGAATCGGACTCAAAAGTTCAAAAATAGAGATTGGACAAGTGAGGAAGCTGTATCCTCACTTGATTGATGCTTAAAAACCAACTTTTGGTGGTCCAAAAGCCTTTTCAGTGGGAAGGCATGATCCAAAATGGACCCAAAACACCCTCTAAGTCTTCAAACACTCGAAACTATTGCATGAGGAGAACTTCTCAAAAAGTCGGATTACCCTATTGGGAGGCAAAAACATGAAGAAATTAGTGAAATAAGGTTTATCGGAGGCTTAAAACAACTTTGCATCGAAGCTGTCGGATCTGGCTGATCAATGGTCTAGATCCGATCGGCATATCGCAATCGACGATGGCAAGTGGAGGCAATGGGGGGCTATCACATGACAGTTGTGATCATGATCAGCGCAGGTCAATGAGGACAGTGGATCAAGCTCACAGATTGACGACCTAGGTTAACGTGCGATATTGCAATCAACAAATACAAAGGAGTGATTACAAACGACCAGGGTATGTGTGATATGCGATTATGATCAATCGCATCGCAACATCGCATCACAACATTACAATGGAGCGGGGCCGATATAAACATAGCTCGCGATAGTCGGACCCGATGAAAATATAGATGATATTATATATATTTTGAGATCCGGAAAACAGGGTTTTCTTTTGTATTTTGCATTTTTGTTAAATACACAAAATACAAAGGAAAAAACGCCGATGCGATGAAACTGGACCTGAAAGGGTTTAGTAATGTTATTATATATGATTTCAAGTCTGATAAAGCCATTTTTCGGGGTTTTTCAATGTTTTAATGTATTTTTAAATATAAAGGGAAATCACGATATAAGCGGGATTTCGGGCGTGCCAAAGGCGATAAGTGGTTTGGGTCGGGGCTCCGCCCGATCCCATACATTGGCTGCCACGTGTCCAGGCTAAGGAGAGAGAAAACCACCCTTATCGGGCGATTAACCCCTGTACAGAAGAACCGCCCGAAATGAACCACAACCATTGGATCCAGATCTCCCATATCAATGGTGGAGATGCGAGGCAATTAAAAGGCGGATCTGACAGGAGTTATAAGGCGGAATTGATAACATTTCAAATCTGATAAACGAAATTTTGGTGATTTTTCACAGTTTTTAGTGTATTTCTCTGTGAACACAGAGAAAGCTGTTTTCGGGGATTTCAAAGGCTCGATGACCCATTTCGTTACAGAACAGCGGGCCACCATCCCTGAAAGCGTTTAGCAGTGATTGCTAACGCTCATAGGGGAATCTGAGCGGACAGAGGTCGGGAAGCCGGAGAGCCCGAGAAGGAGAAACGAACAGACAACACCAATTGGCTTTAAAGCCATAGACAGAGAGCAAACAGATGCAAGCAGTGCTGAGACAGAGAGCAAACAGAGACAGAGAGTCAATGAGGAGAGTTGTGTAGAAAAACTTGGGGAGTCCAAGTAAAGCCTTGTTGTTTTGTATTTGTTGTGTGAGACTCAAATTGAGTTCACTTTTGTAAAAACTCTGCTTCTAAAGACATAATAGAGAGGTGAAGGCTGGACCAGGAGACATAGTCCAAGAGCGTTGGGTGAACTCCTTATTAAACTCGCTGTGTTTATGTGTGTTTGTCTATTATGTTCTTTAACTGCTTCATTGTCTATGTATTTCACAATCTTATCGATCCATTGCACAAAGTAACATAGGCAAATCCATGCACATGAGTTTGTAATACCTTAATAATTGTCTAAGATCTCATTATTAAATCAATTAGAAAATCGAACCCTCTACTCGACAATTTGAATTGCCTGGCTGGCTCTGCACAAATCTCAAGACTACATGATCTTGAACTCCTTCAAGAATCAATCGCTTTGCCTTGGCCATATCCTTATTTTAGTTCTCTAGCTGCCACGGGTCTATCGATATTACAACAACTCTCTCTGCATACGTCCTCAGACCATGCTCATATAGTAGGAAAGACATCCTAACTTTCCAGATTCAATAATTTGAGGCTCCATCTAGCCTATCCTGATCTCGAAGTCTTGTTGAGGCCATTTTTTGGAGAACTCACAACTGACAAATAAACTAGAATCTCCTCTTCTCCTTCTTAGCTACCTGCTCTTCAATTCACACTCCTTTCTAGAATGCGCAGTCCTATTTGCTGGTTCTGCCTTTGCAATTGGAAATTTCGAATTTCCTTCAAGATTGAAATTGGAAACCCTTTGAGAACAAAATTCCTCAGCGTGTGCAATTTCTCTTCCACCCGACCCTGATTCTGCTTCTGCAAAACCACTGCTAATCAACTGATCTGCTTCACCAACACTGCTTCCCGACTTCATCATTGCCTATTGGAACTGCTACTAGGCTCTACGAATTTTCCTAAGACCTGCACTAGAAAATCGAACCCTCTGCCCAACAAATTGAACTGCCTGGCTGGCTTTGCGCAAATCTAAGGAAATTGTGTTGGTGCTCCCTCTGAACTTCAAATTTCTCCTTCTTTGTCTCTTCGTCTTTGATTTGTCAAACTTGGTCTGATACCATGTGAAATTTTGCTTGAAATGCAACAACTAGAATTAATTCTTGTAATTGATTAAATTCTACAGTTTATTTTGTTTACGACAAAATAACGAATTAATCACTAACAATTTCTTCAGAATAAAAATGTTTGCAAAAAATAAAATGCTGGAACTGAGAAATATATAGTACACACATAAAAACATGACACAGTGATTTTTGGACAAATGTCCCCAGAAAAACCCAATGTGGGAAAATCGGTGCAACAGATGAGGGTTTTATTATTATGCAACAACAAAAATTCTAAGTACAATTTGGATTCTTAATTTAGCAAATCCAATTTGAGAGAAACACTAGCAAAATATCTGTGAGGTCAATAACTCAACACCACAACTGATTTTGCTCTGAAATCTGGCCGATCTAGGCAACACAAACTGCCCCTACGTGAGTTTCTGTGCAGTCTAATTCACACTGCTTTTGAAACATGCTGAATCCTATAGCTCTGCCTATCTCTGCCCTTGGAAGTGACTCGCTTGGCCTCTTGGAATTTATCTCGCCCCCTAGCAACTGAATCGACTCCTCCTTTGGTTGAATCGAGCTCTCCTCAGAAGCCCCCTGTGTAGGCCTTACGTAGCTTCTTGAGGAAAACTCGTCCCTCTCTCAATTGACTCTTTCGGATTTGGAATCCTCTTCCAGAAATCTGCTACTGAACTCCTTCTTGCTCCTACTTCCTCGTGGCTCGAATTCTTTCGACTGAATGCTGCTCTCTAGAAAATTGATATGCCAAGGAAAGTCACTCTTTCTACGTGTGTTGCTCCAACCCCATTGACCTCCTCTTTATAATCTGTCGTTGGCTCATCAACGACCATGATGAAATCCTCATCAACGACTAAGATCATCTCTAAGTCGTTCCATGTGAGTTCATAGAGAAATTTCATCTTTTTTCAATTAATTCCTGTTAATTAATCACTTTTCTTAAGTTAGACTTAGGAAATATCTAATTATTGACTAATTAACTTAATTGAGACAGCTCTAGGTGTTTTCTCCTCAAACTTTTTCTAGATTCTGAAGCAAAGCATATATTTGGCCTAGCACTGACCAAAGTCGAGACTAGAACACTTGTCCGATGCTACCCAACCATAAAAAGCTAACATCTACTAGGCATGGGCTTCACCAAGAGTGAGGTGGATCACAACTTGTATTACACACTTGCAAGAGATGATCCACTCATCTTAATTGACCTAATTGAGGCAACTCTAGGTGTTTTCTCCTGAAACTGTTTTTCTGGATTCTAGAGCTCTAGTGTTTCTAAGCCTCTTTGACCAATGTCAAGACTAGAACACTTGTCCGATGCTATCCCAACCATCAAAATCTAACATCTACTAGGCATGGGATTCATCAAGAGTGAGGTGGGTCACAACTTGTGTTACACACTTGCAAGAGATGATTCACTCATCTTGGTGTTGTATGTTGATTATCTGTTTCTCATAGGGCTAGAGAAGGTCATATAGATGTGTAAGAAAGATCTTGCTTTAGAGTTCGAGATGAAGGACATTGAGATGATGCACTACATTTTGGGATTGGAGGTGTGGCAACAAACAAGTGAGATTTTCCTTGGATAGGGAAAATATGCAGTTGATGTCTTGAGGAGATTTGGGATGGTGGATTGCAAGCTTATGATCACCAGTTTGAGGAAGCTAACTGCTTCAGAGTTAGAGTTGTTGGATCACACATTGTATAGGCAACTAATAGGTTCCTTGATGTATTTGGTAAGTGCTAGGCCAAATATATGCTTTGCTCTGATTACCTGGAGCCAATTTATGGTGGAGCTAAGGAGGGTGCATTGGGTGGAAGTGAAGCATGTGCTCAGGTACTTGCGAGGTAAAATGGAGTATGGGTTGAGATATTTCAAGAGTGGTGGAGTGTCGTTGCAGGGCTATACATACATAGATTAGGCTGGGAGTGTAATGGACAAGAAAACCACCTCAGGGTGCTGCTTCAATTTTAGATCAACAGTTATTTCATGGTTTAGGAGGTAATAGAGTTCAATGGTGCTCAGTTTAGCAGAGGCCAAGTAAATGGCACCAAGTCTGACAAGTTGTGAGGCTATATGGCTTAACAAGATGCTCATATTGTTATTTGGTTTTGAGTTTGATCCCACTGTGATTCACAGTGATAATCAAAGTTGCATCAAAATGTCGGAAAATCTAGTGTTTCATGACAAGTCCAAGCATATTGAGATCATGTACCACTTCATCAGAGACAAGGTCCAAAGGGGAGTTGTGAAGCTTCAATATATCTCCACAGATGAGCATCTTGCAGATTTTCTCACCAAGCCTCTAGTGAAGCAAAAGCTTGTCTTCTGCAGGGATAAGCTGGGGTTGGTGCATAATACCTTCCTTGCTAGGGAAGAGTGTTAATGTTGATAGCTCGAATAGGTGCTTTTGCATTAGGTTAGGTGTCAAGCATGACAAGATATCTAGACTCCAGAAGCCTCTTTAGGAACTTGCTCATGTTGAGTAAGTGATTTTTATGATTTCTTTCCCAAGTTTAACTTGGGAAAAGGGCAAAATTAATCAATTAATCAATGTTGGCTATTAAGCAAAGGTTTCTAATGAAAAATTATTTTAATTTGTTGAGAATTAGATCTAATCTCCATCGTTGATTTTAGTCTGTTATGATTTAATCCTAGTCATCCATCACTTTGGAGATTGAGGGTTAGGGCTCAATATAAATAACATGTTATATTGAAACTTTGAAGGAAAGCATTATGAATAAATCAACAAGAACATAAATGACAAACATAAATGATGAACAATGTTCCACCATCACTTATATTGGGATCCTCATCATTAGTATCACACTTTACCTCTACATTGATCCTATATGGACATCAATCAACACCACCATTATTTTCCCTCGTTGCAACTTTATCCCTCTGTTCAAAGGTCTTCTGAGCTGATATTCTTGATCACTAAGTTGCATGATATGGGGAAACAAATATGCTCCAAAATGGAAACACCAACAATGTGACTCCCCCAATGTTTGGAAACGGGGAAACAAAATGCGCTTATTATGTTTGAACTCTGAAAGAAAGCATTATAATAAATCAACAAGTGCCAAGAACATTTAAATGACAATCATTCCACTTTTTCTTATATTGGGATCCTCATCATTAGTATCACCCTTTACCTTTACCCTGATTCTCTAGGGACATCAGTCAACACTACCCAATTTTGATGAAACTGCCTAATCGAAGCTTTAAATATGGTAGAAAAAGCTTAACATACCTAATCAATGATTTTAGTTTGAGTGAGGGGCACTTTTTTACTAAGGCCATGATAGAGGAACTCAAAAATCAATACAACCAACATTGAGGTATGTAAAGGGTTCAATGCTCTTGATGAGTGGTACCAAAACTAGACCGCAACTAGTTAAACTAGTCAATCTGGCCGTTTTTAGGTGCTAACCAATCTGATTGGTGGCACATAATTGGAAAAGGCTAGCTTGATATTGAATTGGCTTTTTTTTTTTTTCCACCGAACTGCCACTTTTGTATGGGACCGATTGATTCCGTACAATGCAACTAAGGACCCTCATAACATAAATTCAAAAAAGAAACAATAATTTATAAGTGAGGTAGCCTACTATTCAACTCTAGGACCCTATAGAACCAACTAGTTTCGTACATTGTCACGAAGGACTCCTGGAACACATTATTTTAAACAATAATTTTTGAGTATGGTAGCCTAATATCCAACCCTAAGGCCCTATTAATGATATGTAATTAATGGTAATGCTACTTTGTTGAAGTAAAATGATGAAAATGAATTTCTGGGGTTGATGATTAGGCTTCTCCACTCATAAATTATTATTATTATTATTATTTTTTAAATTTGTATCTCGCACGTCCTTGATTGCAATTGTATGAAATTGGCTGGTTCCATATGGCCATGAAAGATAAATCAATTCATCTTTCTACTTAATTTTTTTACATCACATTTAGTTGTTCTCTAGGGTGTTTGAAAGTGGTTCCAACCTCATTGGATGTCAGATGGAGAAAGTAAAATTTTCGATCCCACTCGAAATCAACAAACTTAAAATTTTTCAGGGTTCGGGGGATTGCAACGTTTCGATTGGATTTTGTCATGCATGAGGGTATGGAATTGTCATTTAATCAAGAGCACCAAACACTCTGTGTAACTTGATGTTGGTGGCTTTGATTGCTAAATTCCTTTGTTATGACCCTAGAAAAAATGTACCTATCACTCAAACAAAATATTGATTTGACATGTTAAACTTTTTCTATCTTATATTAATTCATAGAGGGTGATATTGATGGTGAGGATCCCAATAGAGGCAATGATTTTGATGATATGTAGGTATTTGTTGTAACATGATTGTTTTTGGACTTTAGAGGCCATCTAGAGCCTCTTTGTTGATGTATTTTTGGTTCAAAGATGTATTGCACTAAGTGTTATTTTGGTTAAATGCATTTTTACTTTCTATATAGATGAGGAATTTTGCATATTTGTGTATCAATGGTTTGGATTCATATGAATATATATGTTTATTTTATTTTATTTATTTTATTGTAACTAGATGAATTGGCCATTGGGTCAATCTCATACTTGCGGGACAAGGGTCAATTTTGGCTGCTACTACTATACCTCTAGGGCCTATGACCTGTCCTCTTCTTTGTAGACCAGGTTACTTTGGGGGATTTGAACCTGGGATCTCTTGGTTTACACAATACTTTGTATCACTATGATCACCAGTTGAGCTGCATTGTATATGCTTTTCTTTTAAATTTGAATATTTTACATAACTTTTTGGTAGACTAGTGTTTTGGTCTGGTTTTTTTCCAGTTCCGGTCCTCTTCTTGGTTTTGGAGTTGATTGGTTCAATGACCTGTTTAATTCTGATAACATTGCTCTTGATGAAATGCCAATCTTGTACCCTCATATGTGATAGAATCCAATGAAAATGCTACAATCCTACCAATCCTAAATCCTGAGAACTATCTAGATTGGTAGGTTTTGAATGGGATGTGAAATTCTACTTTCTCCATATGAAGCCGGGTTAGGTTGGAACCACTCTCAAACAATTAATGCCATTGTTAAAAATTTAAGCATTCAATGTTTAAACCAGTGATGCGAAAATCACGACAAAATCGGATTATCACGATTTTAAGTTTTCCCCGATTTTATCACTCGATTTTTTAACGGTTTTTTTTGAGTTTTTGAAATAATCGCGATAAAAACAAAAAAATCGCGATTTGATGTGTAGTTATCGTTGGGCCGGTGGACAACGGGTTTTTAAGACCAAAAAATGGTTTTTTAAAATTCATTTGGACAGATAGCTGTAACGACGTGGTTTGGGAGTGACCTAGGAGAAAAAATTTGGTCGATTGGGAGTTGATTGGAGGAGCAAAATGGATTGAGAGCTGAGGAGAGGAATTTTCTCTAGCAAACCGGTATGGGCACCAAATTCATGTGTTTTGTAACTGTCTTTTTTTTTGTTTTTTGTTTTTATGTTTTTGGTTGCATTTGGAATCTAGATAACCCATTGTTTATCAAACATTTTTGAATTGATTTGATGGGGTTTTTGTTTGTTAAACTGTCAAAAATTCCATGTGTTTTGTCATGTTACTCATGTATGTAATTTTTTTAAATTCTTGTAACCTGCAATCCTTATTTTGCCATAGGTTCACCATACAACTTCAATGTTCAAACTTCATCTTTCAAATTTAAAACTCAAGAGTCAAGAGTTCAACCAAGTTACAAACATGCCAAGGAAATTGGACCCTCTGTGGGAATTTGGTGAACCTGGTGGAGGGTTTGATAGAATAAACTTGTCTTGCAAGTTGTGTGGGCAGCATATGTCAGGGGGGTTTATAGATTGAAGTATCACTTTGCACAAATCCCTGGATTTGATATAGGGCCTTGCAAAAATACAAATCCGGAAATCATTTGAAAAGCCATGAGACCATTGGAAAATTTAGAGCACAATAGAGAGGCCAAAGCAAAAATGAAGAAGCAACTAACAAAGACTGTGTTAGGCTCAGGTGAACAAGGAAGTGACACTAGTTCTACTTCAGCATCAATATCTACAACCAACCCGGTAGCTACCTCATCATTTTTGTTCCTAGAACCACGCCTGGTTCACAACCATCTATCACTTTAATGCTTAAAAAAATTGAGAAAGAACAAGCTGACAAGTTGTTGGCCAAATTTTTCTTTTGGAGTGATATTCCTTTCAGCGTTGCAAGGAATAATCCATTTTTCCAGCTTGCTGTTGATGCTATTGCAACTGTTGGCCCAGGGTACAAAATCCCTTTTTATGATGACTTTAGAGGCCGGATTTTTCAAAATGAAAAGGCTGATTGCACCA
Organism: Pinus taeda; assembly: GCA_000404065.3. Lineage (NCBI taxonomy): Eukaryota > Viridiplantae > Streptophyta > Pinopsida > Pinales > Pinaceae > Pinus > Pinus taeda. The sequence continues at coordinate 84,211 of APFE031636513.1, forward strand.
AAAGATTGGAGGAGTTTAGGGCATCATGGGCACAAACATGATGCACTGTGATGTCAGATGGTTGGACCGACCTAAAGGGGAGAACCCTTATAAACTTCTTGGTTAGTTGTCCCAAGGGGACAATGTTTATGAAATCTGTTGATGCATCTTCACATATCAAAGATGCAAAAACTTTATGTGATTTGCTGGATGTGTTTATTTTGGAGGTCGGTGCAGAACATGTTGTCCAAGTCATAACAGACAATGCTGCAAATTATGTTGCTGCTCGTAGGATGCTTATGGAGAGGCATCCTACTTTATTTTGGACACCTTGTGTTGCACATTGTATTGATTTGATGTTGGAGGACATAAGAAAATTTCATTTGTCAAAGATATTATTGAGTCATAAAAAAACATAACAAAATTTAGATATAATCATACATCTGTGCTTAGCTTGATGAGAAAAACACCAACAACAAAGAGTTGGTGCGCCGTGCCATTACACGGTTTGCCACTAGTTTCATATCTTTTCAATCCCTCTTGAATTCTATTTGAGATGTGAAGAAAATGTTTCTTTCAGAGGAGTGGCGTGCTTTGACAATGAGTCGCAAACCAGAGGGAGAGGCCATATGTAGATTAGTTTCATACCAGGAAGACTTCTGGGCAAGAGTGCAGGAGGTGTGCACTGTTACTGAACCTTTGGTAAAGGTTATTCGATTAGTTGATGTTGAGAAACCCGCAATGGACTATTTGTATGAGGCCATGGACAGGGCCAAAGAATCCATTCGACCCTGCTATGATGATAAGGGAAATGATGGGTTTCAGAGACAACTCCTCCTATGGGAAGTGATTGATGAACGATGGAACAACACACTCCATCGTCCCATTCATGCTGCAGAGATCTACCTGAAACCCACATTTTCTTACCCATGTGGGTTCGTATTTGATGCTGAGATCATGGATGGATTCTTAACCTGTGTTCAGAGGATGGTGCGATCTTCAGCCGAACGTACAGAAATCTCCAAAGAAATTGAGACATACAGGATGACAAGTGGCACATTTGGCTTTAACATGGCTGACTAAAATGCTAGGTATTTTTTTAGTTTGTTTCAAATTTCATTCTCTCCAAATTCATAACTTCATAGTTTGCTTCAACTTTCACATTTCATTTTTTTTCTTATGTTTATTTAAAATTTTATTTGTAATTTTGTTGTAGATGCGTGGTGGAGAATGTATGGTGCCAGAGTACCCCTTCTGCAAAAGCTTGCCATTCAAATTCTCAGCCAAACATGTAGCTCCTCAGGATGCAAGCGCAATTGGAGTGTATTTGAAAAAATACACAACAAGAAGCGCAACATGTTAAACTTAAAACTTAAAATATTGCAAATTTCCAAATAATTTTTTGAATTCATTAAACAATATTTATTTTATAATTATTATTTCATGATTTTTGTACAAGTTGGAGTCCCAGCAACTTAATGACATGGTTTACGTCTACTACAATCTTCGATTGTGGGTGAGGGAACTTGAGAGGATCTCTGATATAGAGGCCATCTCATTGGACGGGATTGACACCACTGCTGCATGGAGGGTTGAGGATGAGAGGCTTCTCATGGAGTCTGCCGATGATTGGTTAGAGCAGGAGATAGTGGATGGGGAGGAGGAGGAGGAGGAGGAGGCGGAGAAACAAGAGGAGGAGGTGACACCACCTACTCAGGCTACCCTTACCACCAGTAGAGGATGTGGTCTACGTCCTATAGCTCCTATTTCTTCAGCTTCTAGAGCACAACAGAGTCCATTGCCAACTCGACCGACATCTACATCTAGAGGGAAAGGGAAGGCTATTGCATTTTCTCGCAAGAGGGGCAGAGGAAATCAGTGGTATTAGACTTTAGTTATTTGGTTCATTTCATTGTATATGACATTATGACTCATGAGATACATTATTATATTTTTTGTTGATATTTTGAGGTTGAGTTGGGACTCGGGAGTCGGGATTTACTATTCAGGGCATGATTCACTGTTATGTGTGATGTAGCACTGGAAATGATATTACACATCTTATATATTAGTTCTTTTATCATATTTATCCGTCAATGTATATATTTTATGTTGTAGATGCTTTAAATATTAAAAAAATTGGAAAAATGAATATTTTTGTATTTATGATTTTTTTTTCCCTATTTTTACAATTTTTTTCTCTCGCCGATAATATCCCGATAACGATTACTGTAACATTGGTTTAAACTTACTTGAAGAATTTAACATTACCATTAATTGCCAGCATTTTTGGTGCAAAATGAGAGTGAAACCCTTTTCAAAGAAACATTTCTTGTTTAGATGCTTTTACAAGTCTCATTAGTTCATAGTTAACCTCTAATTAGGCATTAAAACTAATATTGTGGGCCACAGAACGGAATTAAGGCAAAATTAGACAATTTCTTATTTGGAAATGCTGTACAGACACTGCAACACACTTAAAACACGTTTCAGGCCATGTGAAATGTGTTTCTTGTGTGGCAAACAAGTCTTGTACAGTCTGAAACACATTTCACCATTTTGATATGGAAACACAACTGGTACAAGGGGGTAGGGTGTGTTTTCGCGACATTGCTTGATCATTTTCACCTGTTCTGTGGTTGGATATCTTGTGTTGTATTCTGTCGTTAGGTTTCTTTCTTTTAATCATTTTTGTTTTCATGTTATCTTATGCTTTCTCTAGTTTTCGATACGGCTATTGTTCCCAGCATATAGTATTTCAAAATTTGATAATGTAATGTGTTAACAGGTCGATGGAAAGAAGAACAAAGTGTATGCACAGAATCTCTGCTATTTGGCCAAGTTGTTCTTAGACCACAAGACACTTTACTACGATGTGGATTTGTTCCTATTTTATATTCTTTGTGAATGTGATGAGCGGGGATGTCACATGGTTGGATATTTTTCAAAGGTAAGCAGAAGGTTTTATTACATTTTTTGTGGCTTTTGTTACTGCTTTTAAACTGGATTCTAAATACCTTAGATATAATGTTAGTGAAAATTCATAAACATGTACTATGAGAACATCCTTGCAGAAATGAAAGATAGGTTTTTTGTCTGTTAGACTGTTACTTATAAAGATTGAAACTCTGGCTTAAAATGCTGTTTTGAGTAATTTAGCCCTTTTCTGTGCTACGTGCTGAATCTCTCTATCCATCTTGATCAACATTTTTGACTTTTGTGTAATTGAAAGCAAATAAGGAAAAAGACAATTGCATCTCATATATTGTTCTGCAATTGGACTTTGATATATTTTTTCTTGGCACTTGCACTTGATAGGAGTTTTTGCACCTGTTTTCAATTGCAATACATGTTCATTTATGCGTCCTTGACCATATTATTTTGAGCACTATCATCTATTAAGCCTCAGCTTGGTTGGGAACCAACTTTTTGGCCTATCTTGGTAGTAGTTAAGCCATTATGTTGGTTATAACTAACTCTTAAGCTTGGTTATCAACTTATCACTAATGCAAAAGTGCAATTCCTTTTGATCTTTAGTTGAACATTGTTATTTTCTGGTGGGGCCTTTCTTATGATATTCTTCTCTGTTCATTTTCATTTCGAACATAACATTTTATCATCTTCAATGGTTAACTTTCCTCTTACATGTTTGTTGTGCAGGAGAAGCATTCCGAGGAGTCATATAATTTGGCATGTATACTTACACTTCCTCCATATCAACGGAAAGGATATGGAAAGTTCCTAATTTCCTTTTGTAAGTTTCACGTATCCTTCCTCCATTATATTATTTTTTTGTGTGTACTAAATATGAAGTAAGAGAGTGTAAGTATCCAGGGTGCATCAGCTTTGAAATCTCAGGGTGTAGGGGATGGGGTGGATGCATGGTGGTGCATCAGATAGCATCTAAAATATGCTAAAAATAATAGTTTCCACCCCAGGCACTCAATAGAGAACATATTTGGTCAAGTGAAGTGTAATTGGAGCTAAGATTTCATGAACTGTAGGAAACAAATTCAAGACTTGCAGGAATCAGTTTTTAACTTTTCCGGGATTCAGAGCCTCAAACTTAAATATATGTAGGAGGAACTTCTTTGTCTTTCTAGCAGGGTTGGGTAACGAGGGCTTCTAATGATAAATACAAACAGGATAATTGTGAAGTTGGATAGCATTAAATGGCATAGGGTCAAACATTATTTGCTACAAATAGTCATATTGTTGTGGTGCACAAAGTGCTAGGTCTGAAGGAGTTGTTATTCATACACTCAGTATAATTCTATAGATGGTATATTTATCAGCTACATGTGGCCAAAAATGGTTTGTTGATCACAAGTGTGGAAGAGGAACTTACGTTCTGATTGGAGTATTTGATTTTCTGGTGTAAAGCCATCTTGTAGTCACTTTTCGTTTTCCGACAAGGATCCAAGTTTTCTCTTAGTTTTATATGTGGACATTAATCAAGGAGTTTGAGCCTAGTCTAACCCATCCAGCTGGGTCACTGAACATAAGAGTGCTTATAACCCGAAGATTGCCAATTATCATAATTCTTTCCTTATCTTGATACAGGACACGCTCTCGCTATGATCCTTGAAAAATAATGGTAGTTAATAGTAATTTTTCTTGCCGTTTAGTCGTGAAATAATTTCCCCCATTGTTGGTTTTCTGAATATCCATCTTTTCAGAAGCACTGTTATTCAGGGACTCTTGCAGTTAGATATCGTATGATTTCTGCAATTGCTACCTTATTTTCAGTTATGTGCCTGTAACCCAGCTCTTGTAACTAAAAGATCTAATCATATCTTTGTGCTTTCAACAGCATATGAGTTATCCAAGAAGGAAGGAAAAGTTGGGACCCCAGAGCGCCCCTTGTCTGATCTTGGATTATTAAGCTACAGAGGTTACTGGACAAGGGTCCTGCTGGACATTTTGAAAAAACACAAGAGCAATATTTCCATCAAGGTATGCAAATTTGTTTTAGATTCCACTTTATTTGTACTTGAGTATATTATCCGAGTTTCATTCTTTATGTCTCTTTCTGGAATGTAAGTGCAGGAACTTAGTGATATGACAGCTATCAAGGCAGACGATGTGCTCAGCACTTTACAAGGCTTAGATCTTATTCAGTATCGGAAAGGACAGCATGCTATCTGTGCAGATCCTAAGGTTTTGGACCGACACTTAAAAGCTGTAGGGCGAGGTGGTTTGGAAGTTGATGTTTGTAAACTTATTTGGACCCCCTACAAGGAACAATGATGAAATATCTGTTTTTTTTCTTGTTTTTTTTTTCCTGTTCAATATGCCCCTTTCTAAATGAAGGGCACTGTAATATTATCGATTATTCCTTGTTTTGTACCCCTAGAATCTGGGTAGGTGATCAGTAAACGTTGTACATAGATGGTGGTGACGTTTTTGTTTTGAAATTAGATTTTTTGAAAGATGCAACTGGAATTTATCGAGAATGGGAATCATCCAGATTTAATGCCACTTAGGTGATCGGTGACCCACTTGTACATATAGATGTTGGCGATGTTTTTTTCCTGGAAGATGCAGCTGGAATTATAAAGGACGGGATTCATCCACATTTGATGCCTCCAACATTTTCACATTATATGTTGCATGGTATAGATAGTAGTGTTCTGTACCACTAATAATTTTTTCTTTGAGATGTATTTTTAGTTCTGTCGCTATGAATTATAGTGAGCATTACTCTAATTTTTAAATTCCAGTGTCTGACAAGCTCAACCACTCCGACGAGGGTGCCTATTTTAGAGGGTCAAAACAGCTTAACTGAAGCTTATAATTTTATACTACATATGGGACAACATAGATATTCATGAGCTTGGTTATTGGCCTTGTTAGGTTTTTTAATTCTTTCCATAAAATCATCTGTTTATTCTTGATAATACTTGCGTATAATTTATTATCGATGTTTAGCGCATGAGGTCGTAGAAAATGCATTGAAAGTTGGGTTGAATATACACGGGGAGAACTCTGGAGCCTGTCTATTTACCGCATGTAGCCTTGGTCATTTGTTGCAATGCTATAAATGTAAGGTGTGTATTGGATATTGTTACATGGCATATATTCGTTGTTCACTTGGCTAACATGTACATTATTGATGGTTATGCTACCTCAGATTAAAATACTGCGCTTAATCCAATCTAATAGTAAACGGAGTTCCAAAACATGCCAGCTCAATTTTATATATGGCTTCTTAGAGGGATTATGGCTGTTTTATTGCTGTTTTTATAGATAAATATTTATATATTTCATATAAGGAATAATATATGCTAGCGATTATATCAGAGTTCAATTCTATATATGGCTTCTTAGAGGGATTATGGCTGTTTTTAGAGATAAATATTTATATATTTCATATAAGGAATACTATATTCTAGCCATTATATCAAAGTTCATCATGTTACTGGCAAAATTGAACTTGGGTGGGGAGGGTACCAATAATTCCTTCCAACTAACCCCCTCTATATATATATATATATATAATTTATCTGGTTTGGAACTCTTGTTACATTGGATTAATCATCATAACTTCCAACTAACCCTATATATATATATAATTTATCTGGTTTGGATCTCTTGTTACATTGGATTAATCATAATAATTTACTGAGATAGGATAACAATCAATAATGTGCATGTTAGCCAATGGATATATAAAGTAGTAATACACCTTATATATCATTGTAAAGCTAAAGCTAACCAATAATTAGTTAAAAAGGAAACTAATTTGTAAAATCAATGTTTTGGAAATAATTTTTTTGATTAACCGTGTCAACAAAAGCAGAGCGAGCTTGTGACACTGGAAAGTCATACTAATTATTTGTTACATTTTAGAATGGTGAATTATCATTTTATATTTATGGGTTAGTTGTAACCTTTATTAAGATAAAGTTAATTAACTTGGTTGAATTTTAAATGACTTGAAAAAAAAATTAAACATGCTTGTTTTGAGCAAATTAGAGCAATGGATTTATTTGAAGCAATGAGAACAGGATGATGGTTCTATGCTGATGTTTTATTTATGATCAAAAGCATCATACACTAATTCAAAGGGGAAATGTTGGAGTGCTGACAAAGTAGGTTAACTTGACCCAACTTCTGTTATTTTTTTCCTTCATTAAAAAAAACTCTCTCGAGGATGTTTTAATGTTACAAGCTTAATTGTTTGGCTTTATGCCATGGAGATCACGAAGACATAAAATTATGATAAGTTTATTAATCATGATATTACAATTCCTCGACTCAACTTTTGTTATTTTTTCCTTTATAAAAAAAACTCTATTGAGGATGCTTTAATGTTACAAGCTTAACTGTTTGGCTATGTGCCATGGAGATCACGAAGACATAAAATTATGACAAGTTTATTGAGCATGATATTACAATTCCTCAAATTAACGAAAATAATTGGAGTTTTGTTTATTTTAATAAAATTTAACTAAATTCCAAAGTGATACATTATTCAAAACTAGTAAATTTTACCTAATTTGTATAGAAGTTTTAAGTTATATAAGAAAATACACATTGTATTGATATAATACAATTTTTAATTAAGATTCATTTTTCTAATGTTTTTTTCTAATGATGCCCCCTTACAAAAACCAACTAAATGGGTACATGACCTTTTTTGACACCAAACTAAATTAGCAATAAGTATTTGAAATTTGATAATTTGAAAAATGAAATGGGACATTTTATTTTTGTAAATCTACTAGATAAATAGGTTTGTGTTTGATGATTAACCCATAATTGATGAGGTATATGAATTGTTGCCGCAAAATCTAGAAGATCTAGAGCATAGCCTCATTAGGCAGATCTAGATCTCAGGGTAACAAGAGATTGGTTAGCATTGAATTCTAAATGACTTTTTAAAAATTAAACATGTTTGTTTTGAGCAAATTAGAGCAATGGATTTATTTGAAGCAATGAGAACAAGATGATGGTTCTATGTTGATGTTTTATTTATGATCAAAAGCATAATACACTAACACAAAGGGGTAATGTTGGATTGCTGACAAAGTAGGTCAACTTGACTCAACTTTCGTTATTTTTCCTTTATAAAAAAAACCTCTCTCGAGGATGTTTTAATGTTACAAGCTTAATTGTTTGGCTTTATGCCATGGAGACCACGAAGACATAAAATTATGACAAGTTTATTAATCATGATATTACAATTCCTCGACTCAACTTTTGTTATTTTTTCCTTTATAAAAAAAACTCTATTGAGGATGCTTTAATGTTACAAGCTTAACTGTTTGGCTATGTGCCATGGAGATCACGAAGACATAAAATTATGACAAGTTTATTAAGCATGATATTATAATTCTTCAAAGTGACAAGAATAATTGGAGATTTGTTTATATTAATAAAAAAGAACTAAATTCCAAAGTGATACATTATTCAAAACTAGTAAGTTTTACCTAATATGTATAGAAGTTTTAAGTTTTATAAGAAAAGACACATAATGTATTTGATAAAATACAATTTTTAATTAAGATTCATTTTTCTAATGTTTTTTCTAATAATGCCCCCTTACAAAAACCAACTAAATGGGTACATGACCTTTTTGGACACCAAAGTAAATTAGCCATAAGTATTTGAAATTTGATAATTTGAAAAATGAAATGGGATATTTTATTTTTGTAAAACTATTAGATAAATAGGTTTGTATTTGATGATTAACACATAACTGACGAGGTATATGAATTGTTGCCGCAAAATCTAGAAGATCTAGAGCAAAGCCTCATTAGGCAAATCTAGACCCCAGGGCAACAAGAGATTGGTTACCATTGTCACCTCAATAACCTTTCTCTAGCTATTTAGTGGTGTTGGTACCATAAGGGAAGTTTTCCTAAAAGATATTCAATAAGAAAGGCACAAGGTGATGGATGAGGTTTAGTGATGGGAATATGGTATTGACAAAGCTAGGATGGCTAGGATAATTTTCATCGAATTTCAAGTACTTTATCTATAGACCAATTATGGAAATTAAAGGGATGCTATAAGTTTTCAATGATGGGGTTCACATTGTCATATAATAGTTGGAACAAACAATATTACAATGGTAAATCAACAAAGGGTCAAGACTTTGAATTAGATACGAAGGATCGAGGGTTTTCAATGGAGTTTCTATATCTGAAATATGCGTAAAACAACAAAATGTTGATGTCAGCCATAGAGATAGGGTTTAATATGCAATAAAATGTTATATTTTTCTTTTAGATAATTATTTAATGCAACTTCTATTTAAAGAACAATGACACATTAAAGGAATTTACCTTTTAGTAATATTTCATATAAATCCTAGCTCTAATCCTAAAAATCTAGAATTTAAGAGACGAGGAGAATTTATTCGAAAATAGGGTTTGATCAATGACACATAGGTTAGTGCCTTGTTCTAAATAGGCAAATGGAGTATACTAGTGCAAATTCAATGAGAATGACTTCGTTGAAGCGAGTGAGATGACTAGGGAATCCATTTTTAAGCACTAGTGACTTCCTTGTGAGGGAAGGTTTTAAATTTAAGAGATGCACATTCAGAGTTCTCTTAAAGGATTCAAGGAAAATAATTTTACATATCATAAATGAGCAATATTTCTAGATATATTTAACAATTTCAACAATGGTACATGCAAAGTATAGAGAATATAACAATAAACTTACAAATATAACAATGGTACTTACAAATATAACATGCAAAGTATAGAGAATATGCAATAAGCTTACAAAATTCTCACAAGTCACAATCAATCATAGGAAACCATCTTCAAGCAAAATTCCATCTCCAAGAGAAATTTGCATCATACAGATCACATTTCAGCTAAGTAGCAAAAATAAGGATTAATGCACACTCCCAAAGAGGAAAGTGTGACGAGTGAATGTTGATGATGATAAAGTGAAATAAGGCCACTTCTATTTATGAGGTCTAACATGTCTTATTTCCATAATTTTACAAGTAAAACCCTAAAACAAGTTTGCTTAAGCATTCAACAACTCTAAGGCCACAAGTTGACCTTAAGATAGCTCAAAAACATAACATAAATGCCGAAAATAACTCACGTGCTTAAGGTGATAAATTAGGATCTCCACCATGTAATCATCCTCTATAAGTGCTCAAGGTGCATCAAGCAAGTGATAAATTAGATCACAAATGCTCCTCACTCCAAGAAAAGGTCAAAGTGTATAGTTATATCTCCATGAAGTGCTTGCTCAACCATGACACCATCCAAAATGTACCCTACATCACCCTTACTAGTGTTGAGAGGATTGATGTGGCATCATAATAAGTAAGTGTTGGAATCCAAGGGTGATGTGCAATCCCTCCTAGGTATTTCAACGATAAGCTACCATCATCTGGGCTTTGGAACGAGCAACACCCATCAAATAGTGTTAAGGCTAGCCTGATGGTGTCCTGGGTTCATCTGGACACATCATCAAGTAGTCCAATGTACAAGCTCATTGGCCCTGTTTTAGCATATAGAGGTACATATGGGGGTCAAGTACCATGTGTGTAACAAACATAATTAGTTAGGAGATTTAGGGTCGTGCCCCATTCTAAGGGAGATGACTCTTAATGTAAACTATGCACCCACATAGTATTTATAACGGGGGACCTCCATTGTAATTCATCATTTGTTATTAAATACCATTAATAATATATACATTACATTTATTGTGTATCAACTTTTTTGTAACAAACAAAATGTTGTTTCATCTTGGAAGTGATGAATCTTAGCAAACATAAGAGAAACAACAGTTCTTTTTTATGATTGTAATTCATCATTTGTTATTCAATACCATTAATAATATATACATTACATTTATTGTGTATCAACTTGTTTGTAACAAACAAAATGTTGTTTCATCTTGGAAGTGATGAATTTTAGCAAACATAAGAGAAACAACAATTCTTTTTGATGATTTTTTCCATGATGGAAAATTGATTACTTAAATCTCATTGTTGAATGGGTGGCATGCTTTCAACAATGACCAAGCAAAGACCAAAGTTTGAATTGGTTTCCATTGACTTCTAAGACAAACAATCTCCAAGTCTAAGAATGAAAGAGATTTACACACCAAAGATGGGAATGGATTTTAATTGGAATGTAGTGTGTTGTTAGAGAGTGTTGAGTATGAAGCATTGTAGAGAATCAATGATCAAGTACTACACTTCTAAAACAAGTGAAGCTAGAAGCAATAGACAAAACCAAAGCCAAAGCTAAATCCAAAAGCTTGAACTAAGAGTGAGCTACAATTAGACTCAAGGATACAACCATTATCAAATTTGAGTTAAGTTTCAAAGAAGTAGATAGGAAGCACATTCATCCATAGATTGGTTAAGCTTTTGGATACTAAAAGCCTCTCAATGGAAAGGTTTAATCCAAAATGGATTTGCAACAAACACGAATGGTTTGTAAAAGTTTAGTATATACAAGGAGCTAAGAATAAATGAGGATTGAAAGAAAAAGAACAAAAAGAAAGACAATGCAAGCATTATGAACTTAAATGAAAGAAAAGAAGGGAAAAAAAATATAACAATAAAAATGGAATAAGAGAGAAATGAAATGGGGAATGAGAAACCAATGGACAATGGCGTTTGGCCTTCCCTTCCCTTTGCCCTAGCACTAATAGCTTCTTATAATTCGACTAAAAAATGTTTGTTTTTTCTTTTATTATTATTATTATTCTTATTCTTATTATTTAAATGAGGAAAGGTAATGTAAAAAAGAAGTCTCATTGAGTAATCTGTTGAATGGCCTAGAGAACCACATGCCTCCATTGTAGCTCGCAATTGTAAAAAATAAAGACTAAACAATCATTCAACGATTAATTTATGTGTTTTAGGATGTATTTTAATTGTTGTCTATCACACATGTTATTATGTGCATTTTGATGGTTCAACTAGAAAAATCGATTCACTATGTTGAAAATATCAGCAAGAAATGTTAAAAATAACATCAAGAAAATCCTAATTTAATTTGTCCTTGAATTAAATTGGGAATTAAATTGTAATTCTAATTCTCATAACAACTTGTAATAGTTAACTAAGTTAATTTGACTTAGTTTGCTCAGTTAATTCAAGTTGGGAGTCTATCTAGATTAATGTAGTGTGGTTCCTAAATTTTAGGGGTCTAGGTTGAGTTCTTTTGAGTTTTACTTATTTAATTCAGTTCAGCTGTGTTAAATTCAGTTAAACTAGTTCCAATTGATGGAGGAATTAGTGGGAGATCCAATAGTGGGGTGTAACCAACACTGCTCAACCAGTGAACTGAAGATTCACTCATAATTAACTCATGCATGTCAGATAAGAGAAAGACCCAGTTGAGATAGGAGTTTGTTATAACATCATATATCACCTTTATATACTTGATGCTCTGAGTCATGGCCTTGGGCAACCCTTTCCTTTCAGTCTTGGTCCAATTATTAAAAAAACATTATTTTAAATTCCATATTGGACTTTGCCATTCAAAAAACGTGTGGACACACGGGTTCAACTATACCCAACTTGTGTATATGATTTAAAATATGAAAAAATATAAAATCCCTATTTTTTGGGCAAGGTTTATGGGTTACACCAGAAGCCTACATACAGGAGCCTCTATCCTGACTGTATCCCAACTGAAAAAATTGTTTTGAGGTGATATAGTTACACCTCATGGGGAAGGCCCAAGGGGAGAGAAAGATAGGATATTGACATTATATCCAATTTTTCTTTGATCAACTTTGATTTATCCCTATGCCTCTTGCCCTCCCAACTATAGGAAACCCATGTTTCCTCATTGAGATGTTCATCTCCTTTATAGGGCATCCATGTGTATGCATTTGAAAGAGGATTGTTGAGGTTTGGGCTAGACGGATCCGAAGGAAGGTTTCGCTTGGAGCCGTGAATGAATCAAGTTGTATTCTTCCACATTCTTTTGTAGTCATTAATAAAGAAGCTCTGTCTTGTTCTTGATGTTATGATCTTAATGTTTTAATTCATGTTTTAATCTAACTTATGTATGATTTCATGATTTATACTTATATGGTTATATGATCTAACATCTATATCACGAACATGCTTTGAATTACTGCTAGTATATGTGCTTTTCTTGGATGATTTGCAAGTTTTGAGGCATTGGAGGAAGTAGAGGGTTTGGACCCCCTACGGGAACGACCTCAAACATAGGACCTTTGGGTAATATCTCTTCTTTCTACTTTAGTAGTTTAAGCATTAGGACTGCTTATTTTCTCACTTCTTGTTGGTGTATGCCCTTCGCTCTGTTGGGGTGCTCAACCCATACCCTAGGGTGTATTATTCCCGAAACATAATTGGGGACTCCACTGGGGAATACATTTAGGATTTCCTAGTTTTGGTTGTTTCTCTCTTGATCTAGGCTTTCTTGTTTTTCTAATATCTTTGACTTGTCTGCAACCTGAGAAAAAAACCTGATCTTCTGGATTAGACCTAAATTTTTACTTTTTCTTTACTGACTTTTCTATACGTGAGTTTTAGTTTACATAGTCGCGTATACACATGCTTTTGTCCAAAGAAACATGCGTATACGCTTGTTTCCTTGAGAACAATCACGTATATACACGGGTCTGTCATTGCATAGTCACATATGCTTGGTTTTGAATGAATTTTTCAAATGCTGAGTCTAGTAAAGGGGTTTGCCTGATTTTTATTGCTTCTATTTAATCATTGATTGTCTGGGAAAGTCTTGCTTCTTGCTGATTTTCAGTTTCTTGTCTCTCTTTATGAAAAGACCTAATCAACCTAGGGTTTGCTTTTGGTTAAAGTGTTGGTTTCTGTGTTTGGGTTCAAGGATTCTCAGTGAAGTTCTTGGCTGTTCTTAGCATTTGGAACATAGAATTGGTTTCAATTCGTTTATAACCCAAACTTTACATTGCTTTGCCTTGCTTTCTTGAAAGTTGACGTTTTTGCTTTTTTCTTGGTTTTTGAGAAATTTTTTTCTTGCAATCTTGAAAAATTTTCTTGGTCCTCTTGAATTCTTTTTTGTTTGCTGGAGTTTTGTATGCTTCTCTTCAGATCATTTTGTTTTTGCATGTAGCCTCTTTTCACTTTAAGTCTTATCATGCTTATGATTTAAGTGGCTTGTGAAATTTGAGGTTCTTTATGCTTGAACTTGATCTTGAAGCCTTTAGTAGTTTTTGTTTTCTTGAAAACTCTTTCTGTCCTTAAAAAGAAAAAGATAAAAACATTGTTTTGTTGCCTTTCTTTTTCCTTTCTAGTTTTGTTTTTTGTCTTTTTATCATTTAGAGCTAGTGTGAGTCTTTTCATTAGGTTGAATTTACTTGATTTTGGGAAAAAGTTTGTGATTGAATTTGTTCTTCCTTTTGTCAAGTTTGCCCTCTTGATCGTTTTAAGAAACATATTTGCTTGTCTTAAGAGAAATACTTAGAATCTTGCATTAAGTATTTTCGTTTGCATTAGGATAGTTGCACTGTAAACATTTTTAGTCTTTTGGTAGATTTTGAGTGTGTGAGCGTGTGTTTTGATTTTTTTTTTGGCGTTCATAGTTTGTTCATAGAACCATGTAGAAATCTCTTTTACCAAAGAAAAAAAGTTTCATGTGCATGTAGCCAGGTTTTCTGTTGATTTATTTTGCGTCTGTAACATCATAAAGTTGCATTGCCATTTTACCCATGACTTAAGAAAAGGCATTAAAATCAAGCGCTAAAATTAAAATGAACTAGAATTTTTTGATTTGTCATAATAACATCAACTAGTCTAGGTCATTTAGGGCCTTGGAATGGGTGAGAAGAGAGTTAACTCTCCAAGGCCGCTTTGAATTTAAACATAGAAGTTGATTAAAAGTGAAATCCAGTGTCATGAAGTTGACCGGGAAAGATCTTCTCTTTTGGGAGTTAAGCATGAGGGCGAGTGAAGGTAGGAAAGAGAGATACCCCCTCTCTGACTTGTTGGATCCCAACTAAAGGCTGTTCTGCTAGGTTGCCGATACAAACTAGTTTCCTTTCCTAGGGACCACATAGGTGACTACTGGGGGGAATAGCCGTGGTACATGAGGTAGCCATTGTATCACTCTCATTAGTACTTTTGGAGGGTGCCCTTGCGAAGCTTGGGTACTTGCACCGATAAAGGCTTTTGATTGGAGGTCACCGTAACTGTTTCTATTACCTTTGTGTTGTAGCGGATATAACCACCCTCCAAAATTTTTCCCTAGCCTGTTCTGGAACCTCCCTACCAGCCTTACACAACACTTTGTCTTGCTTTGTTAAGTACTCAAGCTTCAATGCTTTCATCGCACAAAGGTAGCCTGTCAATCACAGTTGATCCATTCTCCTCACAGGTTGCTCACCCAGATTTGGTCCAGCTACAGGCTGAGTAGATTCCCCTTGAAAATTGCGCATTTTTGGAGGGCAACCAACCTTCCCTACAGGAATTGCACAATCCTCTCTGACAAGCTGTTGGGCTCCAGGATTTCGCAATCCTGCCATCCAACCCTCCCAGCAAGATTTGCGCAAATTTTCCCTGCAACAGGCTATTCAGCCTAGGATTTGTGCAAATCTGGGTAGCAGTCAGTTGCTCTGCCTAGAAATTGTGCAAACCTCCCGGGTAGTCAACCCAGCGCCCAGCAAGAAATGCAAAAATTTCTCCAGCAGTTGAGCAGTCTCTTGCATGTGTATCTGAGTTGACCAATTCCCTCCGGGATTGAGCAACACAGACTCGCATGCATGGGCTACTTCTCCCAAGGCAACATGCAAAGGCATCCCTTGTTTCAGGGATCTATGTTTAGCAGTTGGAGGCTACATGCGAGGCTAAATTCTGAAACCTCCCACCAAGTGTCGCTTCCCCTAGATTCGTGGCATGTGCGTCACAACCTCGATGTTATCAAAACTCATCAATCGAACACTGCATAGATCATTCCTCACATCAACCTTGCAACTTTGACATCCCACATCACATCTGGGAGCAGTTGGCACATTCAACTCAACTGTTTTGGGGTAAGCCTGCTTCCCATGCCTTGTGCTGCATTTCTGCCACTTTTCGTGTTTTCGCTTGTGGAAGTACTATTTTCTTGATTTCTTTGAGCGCTTCCTTTCGTTTACATGTATACTAGCTTGTCCTAGCTCTGTTTCAGTTTTCGTTGCTATCTCACTGCTGTCGCATGCATGAAATTGTTTTGCACGGATGTTCGCCCAACCGACGAACTGCCTCAACCACTTGCATGTTGATCTGTTTGCTGAATCTTTCATTCATGTTTTGCATGCAGTGTTAATCACTTCTTCTATCACTTAGTGTCACCATGCATTCACTAACTTGCTTTCAGTTGTCCATTGGCGAGTTAGGCCAACCTTGCCTGGGCTCTGCCTTCACCAAGGCTGCATTGCGTAATATGGGAAAAGAAGGCTCACATTCCTCTCCATATTTGCGTATTCCTACCCAGCATTGGTCTCCAGGATTGTTTTGCACATTTCTGGAGGACAGTGGCTTCTTGGCCCAAGAAATTGCGCAAATTTGTCCCAAGGCTAGCAATCCTTCCCAGCTAGAATTGTGCATTGTACAATCCTAGTAGTTAGCAGCCAGACTGGACTGTGCATTGTGCAGTTCCAGTAGTCAGTCAGTCTCCCAGTAGCCCATTCTGTGCCTTGTGCAGTCTTGATAGTTGATGTCCCGACCTCCTAGCCGAAATTGCGCAACCTTCATGATCATGCACCGAAGTATGTTGCAATTCAGTTCTCATGTTCATTTTGATTTCGACTGACGAATTGCTTGTCGAAGTGTTGCCATGTCTTTAGGTATCTTAGGTGTTCATCTGCCTCTCAACAATACAGGTACAATGGTTTCAAGGAGAATAGCGACAAAGACACTGTTCAGAGCACACTTGGGGATGCAGTCGACCAAGTGTCCATGGACTTGCCTACCCATGAAGACATCAAGTTGTTCGTAGACAAGGACATCTAGTAGCAGTATCATAGTAAGCAACATCTTGAACAATAGTTGAAGGCAACATACTGAATGCAGCGAACACAATGAATGCAATGAATGAAAGAGGAAGGTTGTTGACAACACAGAGGCATAACAAAGTTACAAGATCAAGAAGATCCACTGATAATGAAAGAAACTTTGGAGACTCAGGCTATGAAGTGACGACACAACATGAAGATCGTGCGAAAGAAGAAGATGGAACAAAGGAGTTGCATGTGCTAAAGAAGAAACTCAGGAAGAACATGAAGCTATGCAGACAGACGAATGAGGTGCTGCAGGATCAGGAACAACAATGGGCGCAGTGTGTGTTCACGAATGAAACTGCTCCCGGACAAGTTAAAGATCCATCCTAGCAGCTAACACGGAGAAAACATGGTGAGCATGTGGTTGATCACATACAAGGAATTCAACAACATGCATTTCATTGTGTGCACAAACGCAATCCAACCCATTCAACACACTCACCAAGGCGAAGACAAGAAGCAAGTCCAAATGGAGCCGAACGGGTACTTCGGCAAGTTGATGCGCATGACCACCAGCACACACTTGAAGACCAACATGGACGTTATGCATCATGTGCTGCCGGTTCAGCTGCACTCAAGAATACCATGTGCATGTTAGTAGACGAGTTGGATGAAGGGGCCAAACCAATGCATCGGTTGTAACGAAAGCAAGAGTTCGCTTCAAAAAGATGTCACCGTGAGGTGCATGCACACTATCACAAACAACCAAGCTTGGCATCATCTCACCAGCTTCACCATCACAAGCATGTCAAAGAGTTGGTCTCACCATAGCAGAGCGAGTGTTAGTGATGTCTTGCAAGGCTTGCTCAAACCATGTTGTCTCACATGAGTACATGTGCATTGTAACGTTGAGTCATGTCAAGTGTAAGTCAAATGTCAACAGTTGGATGTAACGGTCATAGAGTAGGTGAAAAGTCATGAGGGTAGTTGAATTTTCACAAACGGGAATGTCAAGGGTCACCCCACCCTTTGCTATAAATATTCCCTCATAACTCATTGTATGGGATTTTTGTCAGTCAAGCTTCTACTTAAATTATTTTGAAGAAGGCTTGGACAATATTGTAACGTGCCTTGGCTTCTCCACTGCATGGAGCTAGTACATCTCTTTGGAGGAGTAGGTGGATGTGGCTGTAACATTCCACTATTGGGGCTAGCAGGTTTACATGGTGTATTGTATGATTGTGACTTACACTTCTTTATATGATAAGAGCTAGCACATTTCCACACATATGTTATTATTGTAGTTGGACTCCTCTGGTTGCCTTAATGATATATTTTGTTTAACTTACGTACTTGTGTATGAAATGATTTGTATGCAATTATATGAATCTTGTTTTTAATGTGTTTCATATGTTGTTAATGCTATCACCGTCCGTGTCGACTGCTCTGCCGGACATCAAACAAACCTTTCTCATGAACCTTGCTATATCAACTGCCACACTCGTCTCAGACTGATCCGTGAATGCTATTCGTGTCATCTTACCTTGTATGATGTGATTGTCGCATCCGAGTGAACTGCTCCGACAGAAGCTGTGCATGTCCTTTGTGTGGTGTGTTCCTAGCCGAGTTGGGACTAATCCCTTTCAACCTAGAACTCACCTTCACCTTCCTCTCCCTTCAAAGTGTTGGAACCTCTCATACACCTTCCTTGACTCACTGCATCAGTCACACCCTTGCTACTAACAGAGTTATTCTACTTGCCTCTATGCGACACCACGATCAAGGCATTACCTTACGACCCACTGCTAGGACTCCTACACCAAACGATATGAAGTCTAATTGGGACTTATCGAGGAGATCCACTTGACATGTTGGCGGGTCCAACACTGTCAACACTTCACTGGTATGATTGGGCCGTCATTATCCCAAACTATATTCAGAAGGTACTTTATTTCACTTTCTTGTATTTTGGAGGAAATACCTGAAAGTAGCTTGAATGGATGCATCTTTAGGGACATTTTAGTGAGTCCTCTTTGCTCCTAGACTGCCTTATCTTTATAATTTTTTGAGTCTTTACAAATTCTCATAATAATTAAAAGTGGTCGATTAACAAGTTCATCAGTCCAAAAGGCTTCGTGGGTTCTCACCTACGAGTGCCGAGCCTTCTTCTAGAAGGCGTAGGAGAAATTATGCTGGTGATTTTCAATCAGTAGTAGTGAACACATTGAAGATTGATCAGCCACATCAGGCTATAGTTTCACAGGGTAGGCCTAGTGCAAGTCGTGATTTGGATAGGGATACTCTTGTCCTTTCTAGGGTTCTCTTCTAGTCGGAAGACGAAGTTGAGGTTGAAGAGATTCCTGAGCCCCCTGTGACTCCTTCTTCACCTCTTCCTCCTAATTATCCAAACGTTGCATTAGTTGGGACCTCGACTCACAGGAAAAAAAGCCCTGGTTTTTATCATCCTTTTCCTTCGATGGCCACTACTAGGAGCACGAATCCGACTATGAGTGCTACTAGTGAGCATACTCCTCTTTCAATTCAAGGAGGAGGTACTACTATCACTCCTAGTATTGCAATATTTGGCTCTACCTCCATTCCATCTTCGAGTGGGGGCACCCAAGATTTTT
This sequence comes from Pinus taeda, assembly GCA_000404065.3. Classification (NCBI taxonomy): domain Eukaryota; kingdom Viridiplantae; phylum Streptophyta; class Pinopsida; order Pinales; family Pinaceae; genus Pinus; species Pinus taeda. Next base: position 103,752 of record APFE031636513.1, read on the forward strand.
CTTCCCACACTGGTTCCTTCCACTTTGGGATGCCTTCTACTGCAATTCCCTCAGTTCCTCTATCCATCCCATTCATTGTTTCCACAACTATGACTTCTATGGCTAGTGGTTCAACCTATTTTCAGGGTTTTCCTTTTGGAAGTGGTCATATACCTCGTTCTAATCCTTCGCTAGGATCTCTTCCTTTTTCCACTCAAGGTAAAAGTTATAGTAATTTTCAAGGATGGACTAACCCTACTTTTAGTGGTTTAAGAACAAAGAATTAGTTTTCTTTTGGTCAATAGGGGAACATGCCTTACTCCTCCATAAGTTCTATTTAGGTTTATTCTCCCTTCGCTAATGCATGGAACCCTTACCAAGGGCTCTCCTCTCCCTTTAATACTTCACTCGGGGGAAATATTCCTGGTTATGGTAACTTTTCGACTGGTGTTGGTCAAACTTTGAATTTTTCTGGACCACAAGATTTTCCTTACGACTTAGTTTCTTCTACAAGCAATCCTTGGAAACATGGTGCCTCTATAAATCTAGGATATTCTTTTCAAAATGTTGGGAATCCTTCTCATAGTGGGTGGAATTCTCAAGCTCCTCTGTGCTTACCATTCCTGGCAACCCTAAATTTGCCAGATCTCTCAAAAATGACGAATGATCCAATCTGATATAATATAGCTTGGCCTCTGGTTCCCACAAAACTTCCATCATATATTCCCAAATTCGAGGGAAAGTCTGGGGAGGATCCGGCTGATCATATAACAACATTCCATTTATGGTGTTCATCTAACTCCCTAATTGATGATTCAATCAAGTTGAGATTGTTTCAACACACCTTAATTGGAAATGTTGCTGAATGGTACATAGAGCTTAATGGGGGTACCTTTTCTTCATTTGGTGAATTGGATACTATGTTTTTGAACCATTTTTAGTTTCCCATTCGATATGATGTTGGAGCTGAGCTATTGGTTAGTTTCTAACAAGATAAGGCAACTCACATTTCTGACCATATTTAGGAATGGTGGAGAAGGAAGAGGCTCATCAAATACTATATTCCTAATAAATTCCTTCTTGAGTGGTTTAAAAGTCTTTACAGCTAGAAATTTCTAAGGATAAATTTCTCTCTGGAGTATTCACCAAAGAATAAGCTATATTTAGAGCCCAACAATTAGAACTTATATATTCTCAATCTGGGATTATTGAAAACATTTTTCTTGATGCTCCTCGATCCTAGATCGATTTAGCCAAACCGAAGCCAGGTCCCCATGTAGATGGATTGTCAGATCGATTGATAATAGCATGGCTAGCCTGCTAAGTCAATTGTAGTAGTTGTCTTTACAAACTGCGTCTTCAATTCAGGCATTGCCGTAAGTGCCTATGAAGTTTCAACCTTCAGCTATTAACGTTGTCCAATATTCTAACCCCAAAGGAAATCAACAATCTGATGTGAAGAAAAAGGGACGAGGTAAGAAGAAAGATAAGGATGGGAAGGGTAATGCGAACAAACATAATAATAATACCAGGGAGGGTGAAAAGGAGTCCAAAAAGAAAGTTAAGTTTCCTTGCAAATTGTACAACGGAGACCATTTAACTCATCTTTTCCCTAAGATTCAAGATGCTCAATGCTTGTTAGTACAATAGGGTTCTTCTTGCTCCCAGGAAATTCTAACTAACCCTTTTCCCCAATGGAAGAAAATGTTTGCTGGTGTGAATGCTAATACTGGAAACCCCATAGCGGGAAACCAGGAAGTGGAAAATCCATCGAATGTATACATGATGAGTTCTCATGTTGATATTGCTACAAGATCACATGATTATGGTGAACCAGAATCCTCTAAGGCTAAGGCCGCTCCTCATGTTCCAGAGCCACGCCATATTGAGAGGCTCACAATTGAGCCTATACCTTAGATGCCACAAGGATTTGCAACACATTTGAAGATTGAACCTAATGCAAGGGCTGCCTAGAACTACTCCATTGTTGAAGATCTGGATCAAAGCCCTTATGTGATGTCCACATTAGAGTACTCCTGTCATGTCCATCACAAAGGAGTGCGCTACTCACTATGACCGGGGCAGTAGATCCGAAAAACTCTCATATTGTTACATTTGACATGTCAAATATTAAGAAGAGACTACCTAATCACATGGATTTCCAAATTAAATCTACATATCGAACGATCAATATCTTTCAAACTGTAGTTGATGAGGGAGCTTCCACATATGTCATGTCTATTGCATGTTGGAAAGCTATCAGATCTCCTCAATTTGTTACTTCACCTACTCTCTTGATTACATTTGATGGTCATTCTCATAGGTTGCATGGAATTATTCCAACATTTCTCCTCTGTGTAAGGGGAAAGGTGGTTAATATTGAGGTAGAAATAGTCGATGCAAATTTGGATTATAATCTTCTATTGGGATGAAATTGTATTTATGAAATGGATGCCATTGTATCATCATTATTTTGCATCCTATGCTTTCCCCATGAAGTGAGAATTGTTACTGTTGATCAGATGGAGTATTCTTTGAAAGAATCTAATGCATCCCCTGTTTCCTCTGTTCCCTTGGTGAATAATCCCAAGCAACTTGTTGAGAATTTAGGAGTTGGAATGTATTCCTCATTGATGGGTACCTTTGATCTTCCTTCTTCTATTGCTCGAATAAATTCTATTTCATCATCTAAGGCCCCTTATCGAAGAGAGTTCTTTAGAACTCATTATTTTCCCTTACCTTATTCTACCACCACATTAGAAGTAGGGAAAGTGGTGGAATGTCATATCCTATGTTTGCAGCTGAAATTACTTATCAATTTATAGTTAATACTGCAGATTCCAATCCTACTCCTCTTTCAGTGGAGGATTTAGATGGAAATGTGGCTCCAACTTTGACTCTTGACTCTACTTCTTCTATGGACTGCCTTGATACTGTTTTACCACTTGAGGAAGCAATCCTAGAAGCAATGATAGGTATAGATAGACCATGGGATGATTTGCATCAAGTTTGTCTAGTCCTTCGTCAATTGGTGATGTTCACACAATTTTAAATCCTTTGGCTCTAGCAAAGGTTTTTGCCAAAGGTAACATGTCTATCATTTCATAAGCTATTCGGGTGAACATCTCCAGGAATCCCAATATAATTGAGAATGTTTTCATTGGAGTTGAATGCTCCCCTAAAGAGATCCAAATCTATACCGATCTTTTTAAAGAGTTCTGTGATGCATTTTCTTGGTCTTGTGAGGAAATGCCTGGAGTTGATCCATCAATAGTCCAACATGAGATCAAGACTTACGCAAATGCGAAGCCTATACGACAAAAGCTTCGGTCAATAAACCCTAGGAAAGCGACAACTATCAAAGCCGAGGTTGAGAATATGCTTAAGGCGAGTTTCATATACCTCGTTCCGTTGACTGAATGGGTCTTGAATCTAGTCCTGTTGATAAAAAACAAGGAACAATCCACGTATGCATAGACTTTAGGGATTTAAATAAGGCTTGTCCAAAAGATAATTTCCCCACACCTTTTATTGATCAGATTATCGATGAATGTGCATGGAATGAGATGTTCTCCTTCATGGATGGTTTCTCGAGTTATAATCAAATTACTTTCCGTCTTGAAGATTAGCGTAAGACAACTTTTATCTGCCCCTGAGGTACTTTTGCATACAAAAATATGGCTTTTGGCCTTAAAAATGATGGAGCTACTTTTCAACGGGCCATGTGTTACGCTTTCCACGATATCAAACATATCCTCAAAGCTTATTTGGATGACCTAGCTGCTCGTCCTTGAAAGAGAATTGATCATCCTCATCATCTTCAATTAGTTTTTGAGTGATGCCATTTTTATAAAATCTTGTTGAATCCGAATAAATGTGTTTTCGCTGTCACATCCAATCGATTATTGGGATTCATAGTATCTACTGAAGGGATTCATGTAGATCCTTTCAAGGTTGAGGCAGTACTTCAGTTGCCTCCCCCATCTATCATCCATTAACTTCAAAGTCTCCAAGGAAAAGCCAATTTCTTGAGGAGATTTATCATCAATTACACTGAGATTACAAATGGATTTATGAGTTTTCTGAAGAAATGAGTTCCATTTCTATGGGACAATTTTGATCAATGCTCGTTCAATGCTTTGAAAAAACCATTGACCTCTGCTCCTTTACTGAGTCCACCTGATTATAGCAGGGATTTCCTCTTATATCTTGCTGCGACATAACCAACCATCGGTATGGTTTTGGTTCAGGAATATGATGCTCTCCATGAGCACGTGATTTATTATCTGAGCTGAGGGTTGGTAGGTGTTGAATTATGATACTCTCCTGTAGAGAAATTAGCTTTGGTAGCTGTTCATGTTGTCCAACAACTTAGACACCATATTCTACTTAGAATTTTTTTTGGTCTTGGCGGATGTAAACCCATTTCAGTTTGTTCTCAGTAGGTGAGTGATTGGGGGAAAATATAACAAATGGATTGTTATTTCAGAATAATTTGATCTAGAGTTATTATCAGCCAAATCTAAGAAATCATTAGTATTTGTGGAATTAATCTCAGAGTTTCCTTGTGAAGAAGAAATAGTTTATGATGAATCATTCCCTGATGAGCATATTTTCCTTATTTCTTCACAAGATCCTTGGTATGGAGATATTATAATATATCTTTAGACTTTGAAGTTTCCTCTCAATTTTTCAAAGGATGAGCGAAGTAAATTTTGCGAAAAGTTATGTTATGATCGGTGACACTTTATATCGTCGCGGGGTTGATTTAATCCTTAGACACTGCTTAACCTTAGAAGAAGCTGAGTCAATGTTGAATGATTTCCACAATGGAGCTTGTGGTGGTCATCTATCTGGGCTTGCTACAACCCAAAAAATATTTTGTGTAGGATATTTTTGGCTTTCAATTTTCAAAGATTATGTTGAAGCGGTCAAAAACTTCCATCCTTGTCAGGGTTATACTCGGAATATGCGTCTCATCCAGCTCCTCCCTTTCCTGTTATTACCATTGGCTCATTCACAAAGTGGGGCATTGATTTTACAACTTGTAACCCATCTTCGTCAAAGGGTCATAAGTATATTATTGTAGTAGTGGACTACTTGACTAAGTGAGATGAAGCTATGCCCATTGTTGTGAATGATGGTGAAACAACAACCCTGTTTCTTTTCAACCAAGTCATTTCTTGCTTCAGTATTCCAAAGGAAATTGTCACTAACCATGGAAGTCATTTCCAAAACAAGATGATGGTTGAATTGGATCTCAAGTTGGGTTTCCGGTAGGAGCATTCATCTCCTTACTATCGTCAGGCCAATGGTCAGGTGGAATCCATGAAAGTTATCCTGCAAAGGACAGTTAATAAGGCTTGATCCAATTGGCATATCATGTTATATCTTGCGCTTTGGGCATATTGGATGTCGGTTAATACTGCTACAGGTTTCACTCCTTTTCAACTAGTTTATGGTTTGGAATCGATCTTCCTTATGAAAAGTGAAATTCCTTCTCTTAAATTAGCTGTAGAGAGTCTTCCAAACACTTCTATACTGAAGAACGCCTCGTTTACTTGGAAAATCTTAATGAGCAACATCGAGATGTTGCCACAATTAATGAAACTCATAAAAAGAGAGTGAAATTCCAATATGATAAGGCTGTGCATCCTATGGTTTTCTCTGAAGGTGACCTTATCTTGATCTATGACCAAGACAAAGACGCCTTGGGGGCAGGTAAGTTCAAATCCATGTGGTACGATCCTTTTATCGTTAAAAAGGTCTTAAAAAAGGTAGCTTACGAATTGGTTGATTTTGATGGAAACGAGATGGCAGAGCTCATAAATGGGCTCTATCTTAAAAAGTATTATGCCTAGGCTTCTGCCTAGCATTTGCTTGGTTGTAGATATTATATATATTTGTGCATATTTGTCTATAGGTTTCATAGTGATTTCGATATTTTTGAGCTTCTTTGGTAGGTATTGATGGATGATCTGGTATATCTAGGGTTCGACAATGGTGCTAGTCGACATACCTGAAATTTGGCTTCTGCAGCTTGGGTGATTTACCATCCATCTGGCTAGTTGTCGGTTTCAAGAGGCATATGTATCAGCCCTGCTTCAAACAATGTTGTTGAATATACTGCTATGGTTAAATTACTATCTGAAGTAATATCTCTTGGTATTGATTTTTTAGTAGTATACTTGGATTCACAATTGGTAGTTTCTCAGTTAAACAACATCTATTGTGTGATAGATCCTTATTTATATCACCAATTTCTGAGAGTGTGTTTATTACAAAGATCATTTAATTTTATCACATTTATTCATATTCCATGATGAAAAAACTCATTTTCTGATTCCATAGCTAATCAAGAATTAGATTGGCATATTAATAATTCATCACATTAAAAATAAAAATAATAAAAAAACATTTGTATATATGATAATAACATCATGAAACCGTCTGTATATAGATAGAAGTTTTATGTTCAAATATTATACAAAATCTGGACAAAATGTCCTACAAAATTAGGGCTTAAGCCTAATCATCTCTATCAAAAATCTGGACATCTGTAATCTATGTCTATGGGTATGATCGCAATAGCCACCTGTTGGAAGAGCCACACCCAATCTTGTGGTACTCCTATCACGCATCTCTGCATAGCCTATGGTAGATCCTCTATCACTACCATAGGTACCTGATGAGTCAATCTCTCCAAGTTCCTCTGTATGGTATGGAGTCTCTCAGTCTCAGCTGTGACACTCTCCACGTCTCTTCCATGATGTCTATGCATGGGTAGACCCTTAGGTCTTACCGGTCCCACATCTATATCATGATCAAAAAATTTTGTAAGTTTTTTTGTCTAAAAAAATAATTTCAATTCATAATTTTTGAAATCCAAAAAAATCAAATAACTTTAAAAACTTAAAAATAATTTTACCAATGGCACCCCATGTAGCGTCAGGTGGAAGCACTAGATTTAGATCCACTCTGAAGTTCGTTCCTTCATAGGGATAGTCCTCGATGGCAATGAATTGTTGTTCCCACCAAAGGAAAAAATCATCATCAAATGTTGTTTTAGGGACCTCACCAACCCCTAGTCTCTACCTATCTGTGGATCTCTTAGGCTGCTGATGGTAGAGAGAAATTTGGGTCGAAATCCTAGTAGTCTCTCAAAGAAGAAAGTGCAAAGGATGGTACCATACCCAAAATGTTTGGTATTACTCTTATTAATATAAGTGAGTTATTTTTCTCAGATTGATTAGGAGGGCAATACACCAATCAAACACTATGGTGAGGCAATCTACTGTTAGGCTCATTATAACATGCGATGCTTGATGCAATGAAGCTAATCCTCCTACACTCACAATGGTAAAAAGGAGAATTCTGAGGGGCATACTCTCCACATTCTTGATTGGGATCGATTTCCCTACCTTCTCATTGTTCCCGGGGAAATATATACGAACGTAATCATCTATGATGAGGCTTCCTTAGGCCTTCCCTTGCAAGTTAACTAGCTCTCCTCTTTGGGAAAGTCCAGTGATGAATTAGATATATTCCACTTCAATTCACAAGGGCATTTGATCAATCATAAAAGAATCCTCTTCTGGATCCTAGTAATTCACAAGCATCTCCAACAACCTTGTGTTGGTTCTCATATTTGGCATTTTGAAAAATTTCAATAATCCACACCCTCTTAATGCATCCAGTGCTAATGAATCATTCATTACCTGATTATCCACTACACTATGTTCTCTTTCCTTCCATGAAATAGTCATCCTACAATTCAAGCATTTTTATCCATTGAAATTCATAATTTAAACATTTTTACTGCACACACGCGAGTTCATTTCATACACAGTCGCATATAGGGATTTCTCATACACGAATTTGATATGCCCAACCCATGTACGCGTAGAGTAAAAATTTAAAAACAAGATTCCTACGGTAAAATTCTTGAAAAAAATGCTTGAAATGTACATAAATTCATTGAAAGATCGAATTTGAGGATTACCTGGGAGTTTGGTTGTTATTCAGACCAAGAATTAGGGTGGATTGTGGTTATTGGTTTTTTGCTCCAGAGCTCTTTCTCTCAATTTTTCAAAACAAAAATGAGGTTTGTGGAGTCAAAAGGTCTATTTATAACTTGCACTTTCAAAAATGTTTAAAAACTCACTTTTACAAAGTTCATGTTTTATTTTTTAAAATTTTATAAACTTTGTGACCTTTTGGCTCTGAGTGCCGGGATGGGTTTTCTTTCAGGTTAAATTGAAGACTTCGAGATTTTTTATACCACTTTGATTCCATGACAACTGGCCCGTCATGGTAGGTATCATTTTCGTCACTGGCATATAGGTTAGGGAAGACCACTTTTTCCATTGCATTATGCATTCTAGCCTCCATACTGCGATATGTTGCCATAGGGTAGATCCCATTGTGTTATGATTCTTAAAATCATTTTCACTTGCTGACTTATAAAATCATGACATGATAGTAGAGCCTTCCTTTACATGGGCTTCCTAGTTAGATCCTCACTGACATATGTTTCCCATGCTGCAAAGATTGAGTAGGCTCGAGAGTCCTCTTTAGTCCCGCCATGAACTTTGTGATGAAGCTTCATTGTCCTTCTTCTTCGCTATCTTTTTGGCTTTATACCCTAAAGGCTCCCATCTATTGAGTTGTACTGCTACATTGCATGTTGACTATTTGTACATTTTGGCCTTAAGTCGATTTCACTTGGACTCGTGTATAAGCCACTTTTTGACCATGTCTTTCTGCAAAATCAACCTTGCAATCACTTAGCCTCTACAACTTGACACCTTTTTCTTGTGGAAAGAAGATTCCTTTGAGTGCCATTGACCAATATAGTCACCTTGCATTAAGCATAGGAATGTTCCCCTCTTAGGAACTAGCACATCTGTATCTGGACACTCTTTCTTTCCACTATACCATAGGCATTATTTTATTATTTTTCAGGCTTTCCAAATATGAAAAAAAAAATTATATATTCCAAAAAAGAGCGGGAACGAGAATTTACTTCCATAATTGATGGTAACAAGAGTCAATTGTGTCGCCCTTGAAAAAAGCACTCAAATCGAGTGTTTCCTCCATCGAGATGGGCTTTAGTTTGACTTAGGAGAGCCATAACCTTGTTATTGAGTCAATAATTCTCTGGTTGGTTATCTCTTCCAATCATATGGAGAGTTTGTTTATGCCTCCTACATGACAAAATTATACAAAGTTATCATATGTTGCCATACGGTCACATTTGAGTCGTGCTTTTGTTCAAGGGAAGTAAACTTGAGTCAGCCTTTCTGTGGTGTCTCTTGACTCATATTTTAGTCAACCATACCGGTTTGTCAGAGTTATGTTCAATACCACATAAGCTATTTGGTCCTTTGCTCGTGCTGGTTGAGAGGGTCTCCATCAACTTCTTGCTGGCGGGTCTACTCTTATTGACTTTGACACATTGCTATGAGAGTAGGCCTAGAGCTGTACCCTAGCCCTATTTCCATCATTGATAGGTGACCTTGTGCTCAGCATTGATCAATATCATGGGTATTTGATTGAGTGGTTTCCCTTGTGTTTGAAGTTAGCTTACATTATCACACATTGGGATTCGTGTAGTACCTTGGTTTCCATTTGACCCTATTGGTGGATTCCTCTCCTCTATGATAGCTTTCATTATTGGTTGGTTCAAATGGTTTCTGTTGTGCGTTAGCCACATCTTGTGTATGCCAGAAATGTGCTTCGGTATGGTTACTTCATCTTTCTTCGTTTGATTCCTTCCACACTATTGGCCTGTGGGTTACACTCATGCTGGAATGATGTAGGATGCCCTAATGCCTTCCTTCTAGCAGATATTTTCCCGTCGACTGCAACTCTTTGCTTTGTGAATAAGATCTAGAGTCATTTTTCATTACCTTAGGGTTTGTGGCAGACTCCTTTGCTATCGACAATGATAATACATCAATGTCTCTTGATTGATAGATTCTCTCAAGTGTTCGACTTCAACTCATTTATTCGCACTTGTTAGATTGTATTGGGGCACCTTGACTCTCATCATCATTATCAGTGAGTTGTCTCATGTTTTTTAACGGTATACATCAATGACCGGTATTCAAACAATTTCTCACATGGCTGAATTCAACTCATTTATTCCCATAGTGTAGAAATGTACCATGGCGGTCAGTGAAGACCTCGAGTTGCATCAACATTTCATGGTTCACTTTTCAGTCCCTCTAGTTTATTTCCAGTGACACTATCCATCTTATATGTTGCAGTTCATCACAAAAAGCATCTTATATGTTGGCACTCGAGTTGCATGCAATACCATTATTCCACTTTTTGACTTGGTACTTTTGAGGATCAATTATGTGACTTCAGTGATCAAATATCTAGTTTAGCATCATTGATCAGTTCTTATGTATGTGATATGGTGACATGGCCTTGTTATGTACTTTTGCGGCTATGATCAGATGATCCACTATGTATTTCTCAGTTTCCTTTATACTTGTTTACATATTGGATCCGCTCTACACTTGATATGCATACATGATTTACTATCTCTAAGCATGGGTATGCCCGCCTCAGACATGAGATTTCTTTTTGATATCTTCCACTAGTTTGGCAGGCTGGAATTTGGCGATCTCCTCCCAAGTCCTCACATGATTCTTTCTATATACTTAATACATTTCAACCATCATGTACCCCTTCTAACCTCATATATTAGGGGAATCTGTTATAGCAACATTTATCACCTTTTTATACTTGATGCTCTGAGTCATGGCCTTGGGAAACCCTTTCCTTTCAGACTTGGTCCAAATATTAAAAAACATTATTTTAAATTCCATATGCGACTCTGCCCTTCAAAAAATGCGTGCACACGCAGGTTCAACTATACCCAACCCACATATATGATTTAAAATATGAAAAAAATATAAAATCCCTATTTGGGTGGGGTTTAAGGGTTACACCGGAAGCCTAACTACAGGAGCTCGTGGCCTAACTGTATCCCAACTGAAAAAACTATTTTGAGGAGATATGAATACACCTCATGGGGAAGGTCTAAGGGGAGAGAAAGATATGATATTGACATTATATCCGATTTGTCCTTGATCAAGTCTGATTTATCCCTGTGTCTCCTGCACTCCCAGCTATAGGAAACCTCTGTTTCCTCATTGAGATGTCCATATCCATTATATGGCATCCATGTTTATGCATTTGGAAGAGGATTGATGAGGCTTGGGTTGGACAGATCTAGAGGAAGGTTTCACTTGGAGCCATGAACAAATCAGGTTGTATTCTTCCACATTATTTTGTAGTCATTAATAAAGAAGCTTTGTCTTGTTCTTGATTTTATGAGCTTAATGCGTTAATTCATGTTTTAATCTAACTTATGTATGATTTCATGATTTATACTTATATGCTTATATGCTCTAACATCTATATCATGAACATGCTTTGAACTACTGCTAGTATATGTGCTTTTCTTGGATGGGCTGCAGGTTTTGAAGTATTGGAGGAAGTAGAGGGTTTGGACCCTATGAGAACACCCTCAAATGTAGAATCTTCAGGGAATATATCTTCTTCTTACTTTTGTAGTTTAAGCATTAGGACTGCTTGTTTCCTTTCTTCTTGTTGGTGTATGCCCTTTGCTCTGTTGGGGTGCTCAACCCATACCCTAGGGTGTATTATTATCGAAACAGAGTCAAGGGACAAGGTACTACTAGTTGTAAAAACATATAAATTAAACAGATGATGCATGCAGTTAGAAGAAGGCCTAAAATAAATCATTCCTTAATTAGAAAATTCACTAGTTTAAACCATACGAATTGTCTTCAAAAGGAGGATGCACAATGTTAACCATTGCTTTTGTGAGAATGAGTTGGTGATACCAAGAAATAGGAAGCACAAGTTTGTGTGTGGAGTTTGTGAGGGAAAGGAAGTAGGATCTTGGAAGTCTAGGAATTTGGCTAAGTATTTGTTAGGTCCCTATAATACTAGTGATTACCCCATTACTATTGTAGTTGTGTCCCTTATTAATATTGTTGTACCCCTATTGTCCCCATATTGTTATTACTGTGCCCCATAGAATCCCTCTATTGTTATTTTTGTGGCTTTATATTATTATTGTTAGGTCGGCTGGGTTATATTGTGACTCAGTAGACTCCTATATATAGAAAGGAGGTTTTGTCATTTGAATCATCCAAGAATTGTTCATTTGTGTAATATAAAGGAGGTTGCCCCCTTGAAGAGGCTAAATTCTAAGGTGTTCAACTATATTTTCTATCCTTTTGTGAGCTGGTTTCATAACATTTGGTATCAGAGCTTTGGATTCTAGGGTTTCGCTGCTCCAAATAGGCCATCGTGGCATTTTTGCTATATCTTTTTTTCTGCGATGTTTCAGAAGCTAAAAAAAACCCATTTGAGACGAAATTGAATTGAACCTTGGGTTCGAATTTCAGAGCTTTTCGTATTATATTTGCGGAGAAATGATCTGAGGAAGTCGGTTTTTCTATAGACTCTTGAATTACATTCCAAACAGGCGACCTGGGGAAAATCATCATAACTTTCTCTCTAAGCATCGGATTGAAATTTCGTAAGAAGGTACAAAAAGAGGACGAACTGTAGTTTCTTTTATATATTTTCAGAGCCAAATGTCAAAACAATGACTCGTGGCATGTTGTACAAGTTCGCTCTACTGAACTAGTCTATAATCAGGTCACTATGGGAGATTTGGCATAACTCTTCCTTAGAAAATCCAATTTGGATCAGACTAGTTGAATTGGAAAGAGGACGTAGAGGGATACCGCAAGTCACAATTTCAGAACTGGATGATTCGAAATTATAGAGATACATCAGATTCAATATCAAGCTCCTACAAAGTGAAAAAGGTGTGTAGTTTTTTTAAATTTTTGCATAAGCTTGGTTTGAAAAATTAGTTTGAAGGAATTAAAAGGGCATAGTAAAGCATTATTATCGATAATTGAAACCCCGAGGAAAGAAAATGCAAACACCTAGTAAGAAACCTGAAATCTCTAGCATGACTCATGAAGAAGAGGAAGAAATGCAACATGATATATCAACATTACAAGACCAAGTGCAACAAGTGTCACTTGCACAAAAAGTAACAAAATCTAAGATGGATGGTTTAAAGAAAGATGTAGAAACTAAGATGGATGGTTTAAAGAAAGGCGTAGAAGTTAAGATGGATTGTTTAAAGACAGGCATGGAATATTTGAAGACATGCATGAAAGATTTGAAGACAGATTTGAAGACAAATTTGAAGACAGATTTGATAAAGTTTCTACAAGAAATGCTTACTAATGGTGAAAGGGTAGTAAAGGAAACTCATGATGAGAACAAAAGAAATGTTAATCATGATTTCATAGACTCTAATGTTGAATCAAAGACCCACCATATTCCAAAAATCAATATGAGGAAGTTTGATGGTAAGGATCCCGCAACATGTATATCACAGATGGAGCAATTTTTCAACCTCAATAATGTGCAAAACACACAAAAGGTACGTATTGAAAATTTATATTTGGAACCAAATTAGTTTGTATGGTATCAAATGCTTTGCTCTCATAAAAAAATTATCACTTGGGCAATTTTTACAGAAGAATTGACAACACATTATGAGGATACAAAAAGCAACACTTTTTTTAGCCAATTGATAAGTCTCAAACAAAAGGGTTCAATAATGGAGCACATTGAGGAGTTCCAAAAATTGAACATAAGGGTAAAAAATATTCCAGAGGAGCATAGGATTGATGTGTTCATAGGGACTTTAAAGGATAATATCCAACATGATTTTTACCTTGGGGAACCTGATTCATTAGAGAAGACATTCGGGTTAGCAAGAAAAATAGAAAGCAAAATTATGGCAACTAGGAAGCATACCACTCACAACTATATAGATGGAAGTCTTGTTGCCCCTAGTCTTTCACAACCTATAAGGTTGACACCACAAAAATTGGAAGAAAAAATAGCAAAAGTGCATTGTTACAGTTGTGATAACAAATACACTAAAGGTCATAAGTGTGCTGAGAAGAAATTATTCTACATAGATTGTGAAGAGGAAGAAGAAAAGGAGCAAGAAAGGTCAAAAGAAGAGGATATACTCCAAGAACAAAGCCTACATAAAGAAGAAATGAATCCGACCATATCTTGTAATGCATTGGCTGGAATTACCACTCCTCAAACCATCAAGATAGAAGGACAAATCAAGAAGAAAAAGGTAATAGTGTTGATTGATTCAGGAAGTACCCACAATTTTATTCATTGTAAGATAGCAAAAGAATTGAATTGCTTCCTATATCCAGCACCAGAGTGTCAAGTGATGGTTGCAAATGGAGGAGCGATAAATTGCTCTGGAAAGTGCCATAATATCAAGCTATCCATGGGAGAATATGTATTGACTAGCCCAATGCTTTCCATTCCAATGGGAGGTGCTGATTTTGTACTAGGAGTCCAATGGCTACAATCCTTGGGTACAATAGCTTTTAATTTTCAAGAACTTTTCATGAAATTTTCTGCGGAAGGAAAGGAAGTTGAATTAAGGGGTATTGCAGGGAAACCGGGAAAGATAATCAGCTCTAATGGTATGACAATGCTTCTAAAAAAGGAACAAAGAGGTGTAATTGCACAATTATGTTCGCTAGATGTTTCCACATCGGAATCATCTATTTCTCCAGATCTCCAAAAAGTCTTGGACAATCATTCCAAGGTATTTGAGACTCCCAAAGGTCTCCCACCTATTCGTGATCATGATCATGCTATTCATCTGATTCCAGGAAGTGTTCCTCCAAACATCAGGCCGTACAGATATCCCTATGCCCAAAAGAGTGAAATTGAACGTAAGGTTGCAGAAATGCTAGAGGCTGATATAATTCAACCTAGTTAAAGTTCTTTCTTTGCTCCAGTAGTATTGGTGCACAAGAAGGATGGATCATGGCACATGTTTCCAGATTATAGGGAGCTCAACAAGCTCACTATTAAAGATAAGTTTCCCATTCTTGTCATTGATGAATTATTGGATGAGGTGCATGGATCAGTTTACTTCACCAAGTTGGATCTTCGTTCAAGATATCATCAAATCAGAATGAGGATTGAATACATTCCAAAAGCAACATTTAGAACTCATGAGGGTCATTATGAATTTTTGGTCATGCCTTTTGGCCTTACCAATGCACCTTCTACATTTCAAGGTTTGATGAATTCCATTTTCAAACCCTTCCTTAGAAAATTTGTGTTAGTATTTTTTGATGATATACTAATCTACAGCAAGTCTTGGAAGGATCATGTTGAACATGTTGACAGGGTGCTACAACTATTGGAGGAGAAACAATTATATGCAAAAGATCCAAATGTTTCTTTGGAGTACAAGAGGTGGAATATCTGGGTCATATTGTATCTCATGAAGGAGTTAAGGTAGACCCTAGCAAAATTAAAGCCATTAAGGAATGGAAAATCCCCACATCCATAAAGCATCTGCGAGGATTTCTCGGGTTGACAGGGTATTATCGCAATTTTGTTAAGAATTATGGGAGAATAGCAGCACCTCTAACAACATTATTGAAGAAAAATGGCATTTTCATGGACTCCATAAGAAACAAAGGCCTTCAAACATCTTAAAGAGGCAATGTGCCAAGCACCTGTCTTACCTACACCGGACTTCACAAAAACCTTTATTGTGGAATGTGATGCTTCAGGAAATGGGATTGGTGTTGTTTTAATGCAAGATGAAAGACCCATTGCTTTTGAAAGTCGTCCAATCAAGGGAAAGTTTTTACACAAAGCTATTTATGAGAAGAAATGTTGGCAATACTCCATGCACTTAAGAAATGGCGACCCTACCTAATGGGAAGACACTTCAAGGTAAAAACAGATCATGATAGCCTTAAATACTTTTTAGAACAAAGATTATCCTCTAAAGAGCAACAAAAGTGGGTCACAAAGATGTTGGGTTGTGATTTTGAAATCATCTACAAAAGAGGAAAGAAAAATGTGGTGGCAGATGCACTCTCAAGAAAGGATGAGGATGTGGAAGCATTGTTGTGTGCCATTTCTATTATCCAACCAGATTGGATAAATGAAGCAAGGGAGGAATGGAAGAATGATGAAGAAGTGTTGGCACTTATTCCAAAGTTACAACAACATTCCAGTACGTCTGATACATTTAGCTAGAAAAATGATTCATTATGGTACAAAGATCGCTTATACCTCTATAAGAATTCCCAACTAAAACAAAATATTCTTATGGAATTTCACACTTCTCCCTTAGGAGGGCAGTGAGGATTTTTAAAAACTTACCCCAGGGTTAAGAAGGAATTCTTTTTGGATGGCCTTAAATCGGATATTCAAAATTTTGTGGCTGAATGTTTGGTTTGCCAACAAAATAAAGTTGAAACAATTAAGACACTGAGTCTATTACAACCTTTATCCATTCCAAGCCAAAGTTGGGAGGAGGTTTCAATGAATTTTATCACATGTTTACCCAAGTCTAAGCGAAAGAGTGTCATCATGGTGGTAGTTGACAGACTTACCAGGTATGCACACTTTTGTGCATTATCACATCCATTTAAAGCCAATACAATTTCTATTGCATTTATGGAAAAAATTCAAAAGGTACATGGAAATCCAAAGATTATTGTAAGGGACAAAGATCCCATTTTCACTAGAAATTTTTGGACAAAATTATTTTATTGTCTTGGTACTCAATTAGCTCATAGCTCATCTTATCATCCTCAATCTGATATGCAAACTGAGATAGTAAACAAATGTTTGGAAGGATATCTTCATTGCTTTGTATCTGATAAACATACACAATGGGTCAAATGGTTGCCTCTGGTTGAATGGTGGTATAACACTTCCTTCCATACAACAACAAAAATGACCCCATTTATGGCACTTTATGGCTATCAGCCACCATCCATCATATCATATTTAAGAGAAAATTCTAAGGTTCAAGCAGTGGAACATCACATTGAACATCAACAACAAGTCCTCCAACTCTTGAATGATAACCTCGTGTTGGCACAGAATAGAGTGAAACACCAGGCAGATCAACATTGCAGCAAAAGTAGTTTTGATGTAGGTGATTGGGTATTCCTATGGCTACAACCATATAAATAAATGTCCCTCAAGCAAGCTAAGAAGGATAATAAATTATCACCAAAGTATTATGGTCCGTAAAAGGTGTTGCAAAAGATTGGTACTATGGCATACAAATTGGAGCTTATGGCAGCTTCTCGAGTGCACCTAGTTTTCCATGTTTCATGTTTAAAGTAGGTTATAGGCGACAAGCTCCCAGTTCAAACAATATTGCCAGAACTTAACGAGGAAGGAAAAATTATACTGGAACCGGAAGCAGTCACAGAAACAAGAACTCGACAGCTACGAAATCGATCAATTTCGGAGTATCTCATCAAGTGGAAGAACTTATCTGTTGAAGATTCCACATGGAGGAATGAGGAATTTTATACAGAAGCATCCAGACTACTAAACGTTGGGTCAAACTTTTTGGAAGGAGTGGCATGTTAGTCCCTATAATACTAGTGATTACCCCATTACTATTGTAGTTGTATCCCTTATTAATATTGTTGTGCCTCTATTGTCCCCATATTGTTATTACTATGCCCCATAGAATCCCTCTATTGTTATTTTTATGGCTTATTATTATTATTTTTAGGTCAGTTGGGTTATATTGTGACTCCTATATATAGAAAGGAGGTTTTGTCATTTGAATCATCCAAGAATTGTTCATTTGTGTAATGTAAAGGAGGTTTCCCCCTCGAAGAGGTTGAATTCTAAGCGGTTCAACTATCTTTTCTATCTTTTTGTGAGTTGGTTTCATAACAGTATTGGGAAAAGGAAATTAGCCAGGCAGAGGATAGAAAATACTTGTGCAAGTTGAGCTCAAGATTGAGCAGAGCATATTGCATTCATTCAGGGCTTGCCTAGGAAGCAATTGGAGCTAGATAGATATAGTGCAAAGGTTTCTCGAGCTTAAGCAAAGAGTTGTAATCTTCTCATATTTTTTGATTAATGCAATATACAAATAGAAGGGGATTTTAGTTGTGGCTTTCCCCATTTTTTTTGTGTTATGTGTGATTGAATTTTTTCTCTTGTATGCTTCGTGATTTCACAATCATTAAATTGTTTCCGCTGATGAGTATAGTAGATTCAAGTCTATTGTTTTTGTAAATTACAATTAGCATTTTGAATCTACAAGGAATTTCTACATGATATCAGAGTTAGATTTGTAGAAATATCTACATGGTATCAGAGCTAGATTTGTAGAAATTTCTACTCAGTATTAGAGCTAGATTTGTAGAAATATCTACACACTATTGTATTGAATTAATTGCTTGTTTTAAGTCATGATCCATGTGACTTGTTCTTGTTAAGAAAAGACAACAAAAAATATAATATTTTTGATAAATAAAATAAAATAAACAATGATTGAGAACCATAACACCAAAAATTTATTCGAAAAGCCCAACAATGTACTAGAAAAGCCATATGGAAAAGATCAACAACTCTTTTATTACTAGCAATCATAATTACAAGCACTTTCTCTTATGGGCTCAACTCTCAATTGCTCAATGTTCAATGCTAAATACTAAAAAGAAATAAATGTTATTTATAACAGAATTCTGCATTATATTCAAGGAGAATCCTTCATTACAATTGAGGAGAAGTTTCCATTACTTTTTAGAATTCTTCGTTACATTTGAGGATAATATTTGAGAGAAAAATAAAGTTAAAAAATTTACACTCTCAATCAACCATATTTGAACTTACAGTTAAATATTTCCACTTACTTAAATATTTGCATTCACTATGAACTATATTTCAATTCACACTTAACAATCTCTCACTCACACTTAAATATTCACATTCATTATTAACTATATTTAGACTCACATTTAACGATCTCCCACTTGAGACCAATATTAGAGCCACTAATCTTTTCCCAAAAAATCTTTTATCACCTTTGTTTCATAGCAACCAAGGTTCTCCAAATCTCCTGCTTATCTCTTGGGAATAATTTTGTTAACATGTCTGCTCGATTTTCGTCTGTGTATTTTCTCCAATTGTAGCATCCCATCATCTAGTACTTGATGAATCCAATTATATCTAACATCAATATGATTTGTTTTAGAATGATCTATTGGGTTTTTTGTTAAGTGAATAACCCTCTAACTATCACATGGTAACACGTCTTGTTTTATTCCCAATGCTTCTAGGAAGAATTGCATCCATAGCATCTCTATACAAGATTTTTTTGTAGTGATATATTCTGACTCTGTTGTGGAGAGAGCTACTACCTTCTTCAATTTGGGCACCCAAGACAATATTGCACCTGCAAAAGTACATAATTAACTAGTGGTGGACTTTCTATTGTCCACATCTCCAACCATATTTGCATATGTATAATATTCAAGTTTGACATTATTGTTACCAAAACATAAAAAATAATTACTAGTACTCTTGAGATAGATGAAAATCCACTTTACCGATTTCCAATGTTGTTTTCCAAGATTTGCAGGGAACTTGCATACAACTCTCTCTGAATGTGCAATATTTGGCTAATACATACCATGGCATACATCAAGCTACCAATTGTTGAATCATAAAGAGTCATTATCATTTCCTCCTCCTTATCATCATAGGGACATAAGTCAACACTGAATTTGGTGTTATGTGCAAGGGGTGTACCAATTGGCTTTGCATCCTTCATATTGAACCTGTCTAACACCTTTTCAATATATTTTTCTTATGGTAGCCACAACCTTTTGTTTTTCTGTCATGTATGATTCTCATGCCCAATATTTGTTGTACTAGACCCAAATATTTCATTCCAAATCTATTTCCCAAATCCTTCTTCAACCTATTGATCATGTTCTTATCATGTCCAACAATTAACATGTCATCCACATATAACAATAATATAATGTACCTTTATTCATATCTCTTAACATAAACACAATGATTAGCGTGTAATATTTTGAAACCATGTTCCAACATAAATGAATCAAATATCTTATGCCATTGGCGTGGTGGTTGTTTTAGCCCATTGAGGTTCTTTTTCATTTTGCAAACTAAATTCTCTTTACCCATTTCATTGAATCTATCTGGTTGCTCCATATAAATATCTTCCTTCAAATATCTATGAAGGAAGGATGTATTGACATCTAGTTATTTACATTCCAAATCTAAACTTCAACAACAAGACCAAGAATAACTCTGATGGATGACATCTTAACGGCAAGAGAAATTTTTTTTTCGGTAAAATCAATGCCTTCTTTTTGTGCAAACCCTTTTACCACTAGCCTTGCCAATGTACCTTTCTTTCTTCTCTCCACCCTCATGTTTAATAATGTATACCCACTTGTTTTGTAAGATGTTTATTTCTTCTAGAGGCTTTACTAATTCCCGTGTTTTGGTTTTCAATAGAGAGTCCATTTCTTCCACCATTGCTTTATTCCACTCTTTGCTAGTTTCCATTTGACAAGCTTCCAAAAAACATTTAAGTTCACCTTCATTGATTAGTAAAATATAATTTGAGGGTGGATAACTTTGTGAAGTTTTATGAGTCCTTATAGACCTGCAAACCAATTGTGGTGGCATTTTTTTTGGTTGGATTTCTTGCGAAGGTTGTTAGGTTTTCTTGTTTTTTGTTGTGCATCATTTTCTAGTTGTTTGTAGCATTCTTGAATTTCCTACCCAAGTTCTTGCAATGGTGGGATATATGTAATATTACTAACAATTTTCTTTACTTATATATCATGTGTAGACATTTTAAACATTTCTAACTCATTAAATAAAAATCCTTGCTTCTAAAAGATTTATTTTTAACTGGATCTCAAAGACAATACCGAAACTCACCATCCGCATATCCCAAAAACAATGCACCTCATGGATTTATCATCTAACTTAGTTCTATTATTTTTGGGAATTATTGAAAAATGAAACAAGAAAGTCTCAATTTGAGATGACCTTAGTCAAATTCAGGAAATTCGAAATTCCACATCAACAAACAACTTGGAGGAGTTAACTAAGGTGACATGTCTCTTGTCATCCAATTAAGAACACTCAATTCGAGTTAATGAGCTAAAGTTCAATTTGCATGTGTTCTATTTTATAGGAGTCTAGCTTAGTTAATTCGATTTGAGGGCATGAATTTCCATCATATGTAGTGATTCCTAAATTTTAGGATCCTAGGTTGAGTTAATTTCAGTTGTTATCTCTTAAACTAGTTCTAACTGTTAATAGAACTAGTTAGTGGTCAGTTAAGCAGTGGGACATCAATCTAACTAGGAGACCATCTAGTTGACTGATTAATAAGCTAATAATTAGCTCATGCATGCAAAGAATATGAGTTGCCCAGTTGTTGTGGAGTTTCCAGGGTAGTTAACCAACAGTTGTAAACTAGTTGAGGGTACAGGTGCATGAGGTCAGGTGGACCATCCTTTGGAATTGCACAATGAATTAGTGGAATTTCCTATTTAGTAGGGGCTCGATTACTCAAGAATTGCACACGTAAATAGGGGCTCAAGCAGAGGAAAAAATTGACTAAGTCTTGGTCATAGGCCTTTAGTGAGAAGAGAGATAGGTTATGCACTTACAGGGCTACTTAGTTGAGAAAACAAATTGTAATACATCTCTATTCATCAGATTAATGCAAGCAAACATTGGGGTTTTTATAATTTTTCTTTCCCTAGGAAAAATACTATTTTCATGTGCGTGATTTCATATTGCATGTATGAGTTTTTTGTTCTAAATTATGAATTAATGTCCGTAGAGCAGTAGAGTAGATCTGTGTCTTGTGATTTTGATTAAAATTCAAGAGTAGTTTCAAATCTACAACCTAATTTCTACATGGTATCAGAGCTGGATTCACATTAGAAACTAGTCATTGAAGTCCTCATGTATGATGACCATTAAAGAACTAATGAGATCTTAGGAGGCAGAGTTATGGAGCCCTAGTTCATGGTAGATCCAAAAGACCCTGTGTAAACTTCTTAATGGAGTTAGAAGGCTGCTAGTGGGAATATCAATGAGCCAATGTTTAGTGAAAAAAGGGAGCTATGATCATTGATATCAGTATATTGAGGAGCAGTGATATTTCCCACAGAGAGATCGAAACTCAGAGGGAGTCTAGTTTCAGAGGAGACAACCCTATGGAAGCCAATACTTTAGTATCTGGGGAGATTAGAATAATTATTGCAGTGGTTGTAGCAGCAGAGTGAAAACAACATCAAAGTAGTAGAAAAAACAGTATGAGTAAATCATATTTCACCATGCATGCAACTATATCTCTAGGAGTGAAGTGGGGTGATGTAGATCCTTAGTCCCAAAGTTGCAAATTTTTTGGCAAGGTCCATTGAAGCATTCTTCTCATGGATCATTACCTTTCTATGGGAACCCAAAATATTTAGTAGCAAGAGGATCAATGTCAGTCAGATACTGTGGAGTCCAGAGGAGTGTTGAAAACAAAGTAGGAGAATCAATAACAGAGTCAACATAAACCCAATTTTCCCAGTAGACAGTTGCAGACACAATTGATTCAATGTTTTTTTTGGATGTTTCTCAATTGCAGATGTTGTAGTAGCAACAACAATAGTGAGAGGTGTTTCATGCAGCACATTCCACAGGTGTAGGATAGGGGTGGTTGATAATCCCTTTCTTGCTAAGAGGGAGTGCTGCAAAATGTAGCAAGAAAGTTTGAATTTGATTTTTCCTTAATCAAATTGAGGAATCAACAGAAAACTTGGAGGAGTTAACTTAGGTGACATGGCTCTTGTCACTAAGTTAAGAAAACTCAATTCAAGTTAATGAGTTGAAGTTCAGTTTGCATGTGTTGATTCCTATTTTATAGGAGACTAGCTCAATTAATTCAAGTTAAGGGCATGAATTTCAGTTGTATGGAGTGATTCCTAAATTTTAGGAGCCTAGGTTGAGTTAATTTTAGTTGTAATTAGTTAAACTAGTTCTAAATGTAATAGAACTAGTTGGTGGCCAATTAAGTAGTGGGGTATCTGTCTAACTTAGAGATCATCTAGTTAGTTGATCAATCAACTAATAATTAGCTCATGCATGCAAAGAATACGGGTTGCCCAGTTGTGGTGGAGTTTCCAAGGTAGTTAACTAGCAACTGTAAACTAGTTGAGTGTACAAGTGTTGCATGAGGTTAGGTGGACCATCCTTGGGAATTTCACAATGAATTAAAGGAATTTCCTATTTAATAGGGGCTCAATTACTCAAGAATTACATAAGAAAATAGGGGATCAAGTAGAGGCATAAATTGACTAATTCAAGGTTAGAGGACTTTAGTGAGTAGAGAGATAGGTCATGCACTTGTAGGGTGTGCTCATTTGAGCAAAAATATTGTAATACATCTCTTCATCAGATTAATGCAAGCGGGCATTGGGGTTTTAGCAGTTTTCTTTCCATGGGAAAAATAATATTTGCATGTGTGTGATTTCAAATTGCATGTTTGAGATTTTTGTTCTAAATTGTGAATTAATGCCCGTAAAGAAGTAGGTTTGTGTCTTGTGATTTTTATTAAAACTTCATGAGCAGTTGCAAATATACAACCTAATTTCTACAAGAATATGCATAAATGCTTCACAACCAAAAATGTTCATGTGAGAATAATTTACCTTCTTATCAGTCCAAACTTCTTCATGAATGCCACCATCCAAGGCTATAGTTGGTGATCGATTTATGAGGTAACATGTTTTCCTTACTAATTCTGCCCAAAAATGTTTTTCCAATACTAAGTTTGACAATATACTCCTCACCTTCTCCATGATAGTATGATTCATTATTTATAGCACCATTCTATTGAGGATTACCAGGGAAAATATTTTCATGCTTTATGCCAAACCCGTTGCAATAATTCTTGAATGCAATTGAACAATATTCACCACCATTATCTATCCTTAAACACTTCAATAATTTGTGAGTCTCTCTTTCAATAACAACACACAAATTTTGAAATATCCCAAACACCTCACTTTTTTTCCATAGGATATGCCCAAAACTTCCTTGATGCATCATGAATGTGACAAAATAGAGGCTCCTCCTAAGACTAAAATTGATTGGTCCACACTAACCAAAATATACCAATTCTAGTATACTTGTTCCTTTCAGGAAATATGATAGCCCAACCAGTTTCTCACAATTGTATATAAATGTAAAATATAAAATTCCATTTATATATATATAATATATATATACTATATATTATATATATATATATATATATATAGTATATGACATGGGTTGAGTAGTGGGACACACATTTTAGAAGTTGGGGAAGTTACTTATTGGGAAAATGATAAACTGTTCCTTACCATAGAAAATCTAAGCTGGTACACAACATTTGGTGGCCGGGTAAAAGGAGAAAATGTGAATTTTCCCATTATTTTTCTTTTACAACATTGAGAAAGAAACGCAGACATAAATTCAAAAAGAAAATGAAGGAGAGGCTTCCAATTGGTGTAGTGTGTTGGCCATTCATTACAACCAATTAAAAATGGCATTTAACAATCTGATAACAAGAAACAAGGTGACACAAATTCTATTGGATGGCAAGGTTTGCTGTCAGGGAGATTATTTGAATGTCTCCAGAGGTAAATACAAATGAATTCTTGGCTGGGACAATGCAAGATTCAGAGGGAGAGAAGGGTTTGAATTGGCAGAGAATAAAAAACAAGAGGGGACAATTTGATTCCTAAAGCATGAGAGGGAGAAGTATGGAGTTTGATTTTGGCCCAGGAACAAATCAGAGAATGAAGGAGAGTTTCAAAATTCTGAAGTAAAGGTATTGGATTTGATTTGTTGAAGATAGAGAGAGAAATAACAATGTGTGCACATCAACTATCCATTGGAGGAACAATTTTCTGGTTGGAAGGATCCTGGAAGAAAAAATACCAAGTGAGGAGAGTTTGCCTTTCGAATCCCCATATTGCACAGGGTGGAGATGATATTTTTCAAAAATTATTGAGGGATAGGGTGGAGGAAATTCTCTTGGGAAAAGTGTTGGAAGGATTATGAAGGCTTGTACTTGTTTTGGTTTTGGTTTTGGTTCTAGAGTCCCTAAATTTGGGTGGAACGACAATGTCTTTGTGCACTATTTTATTATAGTTTAGTTGGAGGGAGGAGGTGGTATAATCTTTGGTACTTGGTTCCAGTGGTAGTTGTGCTCAAATCCATTAGAAATAGACCCCTCAGACTCGATTTTGGCTTAGGGGTGATAATTGTAAGTGAGGATTGGCTAGAACTATCTACAATTGGGTGGAGAGTCACTGTTCCAGACTGAGTTGCCTAAAATATTTAAAGATAAGTGTTCTTCACATATATTTGTAATGTTAATGAACGTATGTTCCATTTATGGTATGAAATGGTGATATTAATGTGTGAGAAATGCCTATGGTCTATTTCTTATATGCATGAATAATGTGTTGTCATTGTTACAAGGGTGTTGGAATAGAGCATGTGTTGGTTTTGGTCTCTGGTTTATAGTCCAGTTTATTTCATATTGAATGGAATCCCCAATATCCATTAAAATATACACAAGTTTTGGGTTTACAATCTATTTATTTAAGTTCAAGTAATAGTAATTCTTGTTATCAGTGTTGTTTGAAATAATTTCCCAATTAATTGATCTCCTAGTTTAATGTTCTTGAACCTGATGTGAACATACATATATGATATATGTTAACATACATAAGACAATAGATAGACTCACTAATAATAACCAATCCAAATGCCTTTGGTAGTGTGTTAGTGATCAAAACTAGATGATCGATTGGACAAGTTTTATGTATAGATAGGTGAGACACAGACACAGACACAGACACAGACACACATATTGGAAGGAAAAATAAGTCGCAATGGTGGGACTGCAGTAGTGTCATTTAATAGCTACATTGTGTTACCATGTTGTCTTCTCTTCATGGTAATAAATCAAATAACACATATATATGAGTCGATATGCTTAAAAAGGAGTGTAAGGTTGGGCCACATGTTTTCCATCACCAATTTAAAAGAATTGTGGAACTTACATGTAAACAAAGTTGTGCATTTACAATATTAGATAAGACAAAAAGTATGTAGTCATGGGCTCAATGTAATGCGACAATAGTGATGCCCGATTGTTATTATTGATGTCAGTTTCCATTTGGTAAAAGTGGTATGACTTTGGTGTATAAATATATATCTAGACATGTATTATGTGTCAGCTCTAGTGGCGCAAGTAAACTTCATACAGACCAATGGGCATCAAGATTTAATAAATTAGGAGAGAGTGCATTTGAGATCATGCCATTTTCATGATGCTCAGTTGTTACTATTAGTGACGAGTTCGGTCCTTGAGTATGGAATACTAAATTCCGTACCAAAATATATCTATATATGTGTTTACAACGTAATAAATTTATCACTCTCTATAATCATAATGACTACAATAATTATAATGTCAATGAATAAATAGTCAATATGAAGTTATAAAATGGTGGTGTGGTGAATCCATGCTTAATAAAAGAAATAAAGAAAATTATTTTAATGTCCATGAGGCAAAGGATAGCCTATTGGACAAATTTCTTCTTCATCTGGTTGATGTATTGAAGCCTTTTCTTGTGAAGCCTCACAATAAATGCTCCCAACTTCTCGATAAACCCCTTGCTAAATAGATTATCCCAAGAGATAGCTGAGTACCTTAAGTGTATGTTATAAGACATATATTTAATGGGCCGCTTGATAACCCGTTAGTTGCGTCGAGTGTGATTAGGAATTTTTTTCCATATGATATATTAATTTTCCACTATTCTATCTTGTTACAATCACTTTAGCCCAATTATTATCTTCAATTAGAAATCTTTGAAAACAAGTTAATCTTCCAATGACCAATAAAAATTGTATATAGAACATTAAATACATACAATAGAAGATAATCAAGAGAAATAACAAGAGACACCAGGATTGTGTTGAAAATGCAACAAGATGATGGAGCTTAGTGAAAAGAAGTTGCCTTCACTAAGTGGGCCCACAGGCTATTTTTGGCGCAAAGTCTATTTTTATACTATCTCTATTTTTAGACATATGGATCATGGTCTATGAGTTGTAGGATGCTATTTATGGATGATTGGTCATGTTGGTAAAAATAGATGGACCTCTATTTTTAGACATATGGGTGGAGTCTATTTTTAGACTGCAAATCAAAAAATAGAACAGTCGAATATTATTAACTCTTAATAATATTTGGACTATAAACATTATCTTATCCTCTTGCAGCACTTCAGTTCAAGCTACGGATGTGGCACATGCAACTACCAGAAGGAAATATGTTTTTCATATGGGTTAGTTGAGCTATTGCATGATGGACTTCAGTTAGAACTCAAGTGATTCAGTTTGGTGGAGTTGATTGAGGAGTTGATGGAGTTGTGTTCAGTTTGACTTAGTTGAACTAGTTGTATTTAGTCTAACTGACAAATACACTAGTGA
>APFE031636513.1:137665-157375 GCA_000404065.3 Pinus taeda
CCATACCATTTCAAGTAAGATTGTAATTTTTTATTGTTTAAAACACATTTTGAATCCATATATAGATTTAGCACCTTCAAAAACTCCATAGACATTCGAACTCTATAGATTAAATAACTTAAACTCAAATTTTTAAAAATCTTGATAGGATTTTCCTTAAAAATTAACCGGAAAAATACCGTGAAAAGGGTCATTTCATCTATTAGTTAAAATATGTCATTAATTAAAAATATCTAACTAATAATTAATTAAATATGATATAAGTATTAATATATATTTAATTAATTGTTGAGTTGTTCAATGTCTATTGTTAATTTAATTATAATAATATGATTTGTCGAATATCATCAATGGTCACCTATGAAATCAATCTTTTATTCTTCAAGATAATCAAAATGAAAAATAAGTAATCTCATACAAAAATGTAAATTATAATTAAAAATAAAACCTTTAAAACTATAAATTTATAAACCAATAACAATAAAAAAATTAAAAAATTAAGTATTTTTTCCCTTTAGATTTATGCTAAGTTGTTAAATTAAAACATTGATTGAGACTTATAACTTTTATTAAAATTTCCAACTTCATACTATATTCTCATCTCAAAATGTATAGTAATTATGATACCATGTTCTCATATCAGAATGCATGAGAAATATTATACCATGTTTTCAAAATTATTACAACATTTTGTGAATTAAAAATGTATAATAATTATTTAAAACTTTTATATACCTTTTCATACCTTCTTATCTAGAAAGACACGTAACTATTCATAAATTTTTACTTTCTAAAAAATGAAAATAACATTTTAGTTCAAATCTCATGTTACTTAAACTTTCTTTCCAAATGAAATATTATGGAGACATATCCCTTCATATAAAAAGATATGGAGAGATGTACTTTTCTATTTGATTCACTATCACAAAGAAAACAATATGTATCTAGCAATTCAACAACATTTTTATAAAATTAAGTTAGTAAGTTTAATCTTCTTTACTAGTTTATTTTTTCTAATTAAGTGATTATTTATTTATTTTTATTTTTATTTTTATTATGTGAATTTTTTAAACCAGCTTAGATACATCTTACCTCTTTATCTTCTATCTTAGATCTAGATACTTGATAGATCTAGAGTTAATGGATCTAGGATAGTTTAGTTTAATTAATTATTATTATTATTAACTTGAATCAACATATTACACAACTACATTATAACATCTCTTCCATATTGAGCTAGAGCTCTCTCGGCCTATAAACTAAAACAAACTATTTTGTACTCATTAATTTACTTATCTTATATTATCTCCCACCAAGTTAATAGATCACTCTCCATTATCATAGAAATAAAAGAGGAATATTTATATCATAACTAACACGTTTTTATTTAATGATTCATGTTAATTATTTATAACTTTATTATTAAAAGACAAGCAATATATTGAGATCTACATCATAAATGTGAAAGCATTCCATATATACATCATTAAATGTGAAAGTATTCCACATTGAATATTAATATTGGAACGGAATTCGACCATACCATTTCAAGTAAGATTGTAATTTTTTATTGTTTAAAACACATTTTGAATCCATATATAGATTTAGCACCTTGAAAAACTCCATAGACATTCGAACTCTATAGTTTAAATAACTTAAACTCAATTTTTTAAAAATCTTGATAGGATTTTCCTTAAAATTAATCAGAAAAATACCCTGAAAATGGTCATTTCATCTATTAGTTGAAATATGTCATTAATTAAAAATATCTGACTAATAATTAATTAAATATGATATAAGTATTAATATATATTTAATTAATTGTTGAGTTGTCCAATGTCTATTGTTAATTTAATTACAATAATATGATTTGTCAAATATTATCAATGGTCACCTATGAAATCAATCTTTTATTCTTCAAGATAATCAAAATGAAAAATAAGTAATCTCATACAAAAATGTAAATTATAATTAAAAATAAAACCTTTAAAACTATAAATTTATAAACCAATAACAATAAAAAAAATTAAAAAATTAAGTATTTTTTCCCTTTACATTTATGCTAAGTTGTTAAATTAAAACATTGATTGAGACTTATATCTCTCTTGGATGAATCTCTCTCTTGAACATAGTCTCTCCTCCAACCTGCATAAACTTACAAATTGAAAAAGAGGCACATCTAAACTCTCTCACTTGAAACTTTATTCGTTCCTTGAAATTCATAGAATACAAATCTTGATTGATATAATAAACACATTGCAATCATGATCCATGTGGATATTGGTAGCCACTCTCCTATTTCACCTAGACCTCCAGTAGGTTTCATATGTTTCCTTGTTTATTTCAACATTTACTATTTTTAGCGATTTTCTGGGTCTTGAACTTTCGGAGCACTTTTGACCCCCTAAACTGTGTTTTTTTTAGGTCTGCAACAGGCCCACCACCATAGGCAAGGAAATGTAGAAAATCATGTAGCACTGAGAAAAACCTTTCCAACAAGGTAGCGTACGTGCCAAACGGAGATAATATGACCAAGTTATGACCCTCGGAAGTTGGCTTCCCAACCAACCCTAATGAGACCAACAAACTCTTAGTGTTCCATTTCTTGGGGTTAGGGTTTTCCCTCGCTATCAATAATAAATAGGCCCTGGAGCCTCATTGTAACACGGTTCAGAGGAATGTATCCACTACATATCTTCTAAGAGATAAGCTAACATTGCCCAAGCTAGTTTATTTCCATTATGTTTGTAAGCATATTTCAATATTATGATATTAATGAAATCAAGTGTTATTTGTGTTGCATCTTTGTATTTATGATTATATCTGTAATTTGTTTCGTTCTTGTTTAAGTTCGGATTAGTGGTATCACATTAATCTGCTCTTTCTTTGGTTTTCTTTGCAAGTCCCCAACGAGGTCAAGGTATAAGGAGTTAGGGCTCCATCTAGTTGAATCTTTGCAAGACTAGCCTCGCAAACCCTCAAGATCTCCCATGGCAGAAGAAAAGAAAGACGAAGGGGCAGGATATCCTTGCAAAATATTGCTCGAGGAAGCTCTGAAGCGATAGAGGAACGTGGTGATGGATAACGTTTCCTAGGTCCTTCGACGACTACACACAAGTGACACATCTTCATCCAGTACCCACTCTGGAGGTGCCACTCCTTTTAAGGTACAAGTTAACTTTGATATTTCAATATTTGAGGGCCAGATAGATGGATACATCGTAGATAAGTGGATGAATCTATTAGAAGGATATTTTTTCAGTTCATGACTTTTCCCATCAGGAAAAGATTAATTTTGCCCTTTTAGAAGCACTCCACACATCAAGGACTGGTGGGAAATCCTAATTGTTTTCAGTTGCACCCACTTGGGATTCTTTCCAAGATGCCATCAAGGAACAATATTACCCTATCACGAGCTAGGAAGATAAATACATAAATTGGACCACGCTACAACACGAAGTTGGGTATCAAGGATTTTGAGTGGAATTTGGTACTCAAGTACCACAACTGCCTACACAAGTACATCCAGGATGAGATGGAGTTTCTAGATATCTCCTCGCTCAGCAAGACATACTGATACATTGTCAAGATCAAGCAAAACTTTAAACAGAAGAAGCGAGACTTTGGATCTATGAATATGAAGCAAGGAAAAGGTGCCCCCAAACCACAGAGCAAATACCAAATCAAAGGTGAATCAACCTGTTGAAAATGCAACAAGATGATGGAGCTTAGTGAAAAGAAGTCGCCTTCACTGAGTGGGCTCGTAGGCTATTTTTGGCGCAAAGTCTATTTTTAGACTGTCTATTTTTTGACATATGGATCATGGTCTATGAGTTGCGGGATGTTATTTATGGATGATTGGTCAGGTTGGTAAGATAGATGGACCTCTATTTTTAGACATATGGGCGGAGTCTATTTTTAGACTGCCAGGCTAAAAATAGAATAGTCGAATATTATTAGCTCTTAATAATATTTAGACTATAAAGATTATATTATTCTCTTGGAGCAGTTCAGTTCGAGCTACAGATGTGGCACATGCAACTGCTAGAAAGAAATACACTTTTCTAATGGATTATTTGAGCTATTGCATGAAGGACTTCAGTTAGAACTTCAGTGATTGAGTTCTATGGAGTTGAATGAGGAGTTGATGGAGTTGTGTTCAGTTTGACTTAGTTGAACTAGTTGTATTTAGTCTAACTGATAAATACACTAGTGTTGAGTGGTGTGAATTAGTTTTTAATTAATTCACTAATTATTAACCCATAAATCAATTGAAGAAGACATCAGTTAACTCAGTGCATGGGCAGTTCAGTGGAGACAAGTGTTAGAGGTGAGTGAAAGGGCAAGACATCTCTCAGTTGTTACTATAGTTGTGCATGTGATTTGCACAATAAATGGATTGAGTATTGCTAGAGAGGATTGTGTGGTATAGGAAAAAGAAATACGAGTTTGGTTCAACCATTCTCATCTATTCTCATGCAGGATTGTGCAGTGGAGGTAGGCAAGCAGCGGAGGAGATTTGAACCTGTGATTGATTCAGATCTGAGCTAGTTTGTGTGTAACAGGTGGAGATAGTACTGAGTACTTGCGAGAATATTTCTATGTATTGTTACATGTTCCAATCAACATAATATACAGATAGTGGCGTTTTTTAGCTGTATGCTTTCCTCGTGATATATTGTTGGTTGATATGTGTGATTGAGCTTCAATGTTCGCATGTGATTTTTATTAATACTACAATTGATGATTCAACGTTAGAGGAGGTTATGTATTATGCCTATGAATCCACAAATTAGTGTATAATCAGGATAATCTCTGTGAATAATTGTCATATTATGTTGTCAAAATTTTCTACATGGTATAAAGAGCTAGTATGAAATTCGTAGAAAGAATATTCTACATGATATAGTTGCGAAGTTGATCATCCAGATCTATATTCAAAAAGGTTTACATTTTATTTCTTCACGCAAGTCTGTAATCGGGCCAGGTAGCCTCTGGATTTCATCCTCTTTTGAAGGTGAAAGATATTCGGTGAATCCTATATAGTGGATCTCTGTACAAAAGAAATACTTTGTTCTCACAAATTTTAGATTAGAAGCGGTTGAGTTTTGAGCTGGTGGAATTTGAATTTGCAGCAGTGTTTTCTTGGTGTCAAAGTTGAAATGTCTTTCAACGGATTGCGATTGGAGTATGCCCTTGAAGGCAGCTCGAACTATATTGCATGGAAGGACATGATGGAGGCGGTGTTAGATGACAATGGGTTGAAAGAGTTCATAGAAGCGGATGTCCCAAAACCTACTGATGCTGGTCAAGTTGGGGATTGGAAAAAGAAGACAACAAAGTGTCGAAGGATTCAGTTGGAGGGCGTGAGGGATCACATTACGTCCAGCCTCCAGGGAAAGGCCTCTCCATATTTGATGTGGAAAGTGTTGACAGATCTATTCTAAAGAAAGAGCGATCAGAGGAAGTTGGCGCTCAAGGAGAAAGGCGACAGTATACCCAAGTATCTCACGAAGTTCACCCAATATCAGGATGAGCTAGGAAGTGTTGGGGTGACTGTCGATGATGAGGACTTGGTGAGCTTGGCTCTCCTTGGTCTTCCAAAGAGTTGGCATTCCTATGAGGACTCTGTCAATGGTCGGGATAAATTGCCAGGATGGGAGAGTGTGCAAGAGGAGATCAGGTGGAATACGAGGGACAGATCTTCATCAAAGGCATCTGATGAAGAAAATTGCATTTTGGCTGCCAAAGCAAAGAAGGGGAAGAACAAGAAAGCTTCTCATTCCGGTGCGAAAGGCAAGAAGAAGGACATGTCCAAGGTGAAGTGCTTTCACTGTCACCAGCATGAACACTCTGCCACAAATTGTCCGCAGAAGAAGAAAAATAAGCAAGCCACTAGATCTGTAATGGGAGAGGCCCTAGCCTCGCAGTTTGAGCTGGATTTTTCGCTGATCGCATGCTTGGTGTCAAGTGTGATGGGATCGGTATGGTTCTTGGACAGTGGTGCGTTTTTCACATGACACGAGATCAAGATTTGTTTTCTGATTTGGATGAGAAAGATCTTGGAGTGCACATCGAGATGGGGAATGATGGTAGATACAATGCAACCAGTATCGGTACCATTTCCTTTGAGAGCGAGTCTGGTAAACCCTTCATATTAAAGGAAGTGATGCATGTTCCAGGATTGAAGAAGAATCTTATCTCTATGGCGATGTTAGAAGACAAGGGATATGATGTTGTTTTCAGCAAGGGAAAGGCGTTCCTGCGTAGTAAGACAACTGGAGAAACCCGGAAGATAGGGGCTCGAGTCAAGAACCTTTATCAGTTGCATGTAGATGGCTGCTCAGCAATGGCAAGCAAGAAAGGAGGAGTGGTCAGCCGGGATGATGGCAAGTTGTGGCATCGGAGATTGGGCCACCTTCACCATGGCACCTTGAAGATAATGCAGAAGATTTCTACTAGGCTTTCTAAAGGCACCCTTACACAGTCAGATCAGTGCAAGGGGTGTATTTTGGGAAAATTTGTGAAGCCACCTTTCACAAGAAGGATAGTCGCGCCATGACGATCCTTGAGAGAATTCACACAGACGTGTGTGGACCTTTCTCAGTAGCTTCCACAGCAGAGCACAAGTACTATGTCATCTTTGTTGATGATTTCTCCCAAAAGTGTTGGATCTTCTTCATGCAGAAGAAGAGCGAGACATACTCAAAGTTTTGTGAGTTCAAAGCACTGGTTGAGAAGGAATCAGGGAAGAAGGTGAACGCTCTTAGGAGTGATAATGGTGGTGAATTCATCTTTGGCGAGTTCAAGGACTTCTGCAGCACAGAAGGGATTCGAAGAGAGCGCATAGTTCCCCATAACACACAACAGAACGGGGTTGTTGAGCAAAAGAACAGAACAACCGTGGGTGTTGCATGAGTGATGTTGCATGATTAGATCCTACCCCTTCACTTGTGGGAGGAGGCATGCAATATTGCAGTATATGTGCGGAACCGTTGTCCTCAAAAGATACTTGGCATGAGTACACCTGAGGAGGCTTATTCTAGTAAGAGTCCTGATATTTCCCATTTGAGGATTTTTGGTTCTCTTGCTTACATGCATGTGACGAAGGATGCCAGGAAGAAGCTGGAGCCAACTGCAGAGGTTGGGATATTTGTGGGGTACATTGATACGCCCCACAACTATCGCGTGTATTTGCCAGACAGTTGCAAGACTGTTGTGTGATGGGATATAAAATTTAAGGAGGATAAAGCCATGAAGTGTTTGCTTGAGAGGGAGCCACAATTGCATGTAGATGAGGAGCTATTAGTTCCTAAGGATGAGCTTCAGGACGTGGATCAGCCACAAGATGAATTTCATGGAGTGGAAGAGACCACTCATGCAGCACCAACCATTAGAGGGTGAAATCACACTACAAAAGCTGAGCGACTAGCTCGAGAGGCATAGAAGGTTGTAGGACCACCTACAGCAGAGCGCAGACAGAGACAGTCACCTGATTGGTACACTGGATACATGGCTCTTGTGAGCAAATGTGTCGTTACTGAGCCATCCTCTTTCAAGGAAGCTGTGGAGGATCCCGCATGGGTACATGACATGGTGGAAGAGTATGATTCGATTGTCAGAAATAGTGCATGGGAGATTGTCCCAAGATTGGAGGGGAAATCAATGCTGGGTTTGAGATGGATCTATAGAGTGATGCAGGGCTGCAAGCTTGTTGATATTCCTCTTCCTGGAGGTTGGAGGAAGGAGGATGCTACTTCAGCGGAGGTAGTGGATGCCACTGTTGATCGACAGTTGGTGGGGTCACTTATGTATCTGGTCAATACACGACCTGATGTACCACAATCCAGAGATTGGTACAGACAGGAGGATGATGTGAAGCTATGTGGCTTCACGGATGTAGATTGGGTAGGGAGCTCAACGGATGACATCAGGTACTATCAGATCAGAGATTGTGTGCAGCAGAGAATCATGTTACTTTCATATATTCCCATGGAGGATCACGATGCTGATATCTTGACGAAGGCGCTCACCAGGAGAAAATTTGAATACCACAGAGACAGGATAGGGGTTGCAGAT
This sequence comes from Pinus taeda, assembly GCA_000404065.3. Classification (NCBI taxonomy): domain Eukaryota; kingdom Viridiplantae; phylum Streptophyta; class Pinopsida; order Pinales; family Pinaceae; genus Pinus; species Pinus taeda. The sequence goes on from APFE031636513.1 coordinate 145,745, forward strand.
AATCCATATCTTGTTGAGAGGGAGTGTTGAAAATGCAACAAGATGATGGAGCTTAGTGAAAAAGAAGTCGCCTTCACTAAGTGGTCCTGCAGGCTATTTTTGGCGCAAAGTCTATTTTTAGACATATGGATCAAGGTCTATGAGTTGCAGGATGCTATTTATGGATGATTGGTCATGTTGGTAAAAATAGATGGACCTCTATTTTTAGACATATGCGGAGTCTATTTTTAGACTGCCAGTCAAAAAATAGAACAGTCGAATATTATTAGCTCTTAATAATATTTGGACTATAAACATTATCTTATCCTCTTGCAGCACTTTAGTTCAAGCTACGGATGTGGCACATGCAACTGCCAGAAGGAAATACGCTTTTCCTATGTGTTAGTTGAGCTATTGCATGATGGACTTCAGTTAGAACTCAAGTGATTGAGTTTGGTGGAGTTGATTGAGGAGTTGATGGAGTTGTGTTCAGTTTGACTTAGTTGAACTAGTTGTATTTAGTCTAACTGACAAATACACTAATGATGAGTGGTGTGAATTAATTATAAATCAATTCACTAATTATTAATTCATAAATCAACTAAAGAATACATCAGTTAACTCAGTGCATGGACAGTTCAGTGGAGACAAGTGTTAGAGGTGGGTGAAAGGGTGAGACTACTATCAGTTGTGACTATAACTATGCATGAGATTTTCAGAATCATTGATTGAGATTTCCAATGAGGATTGCACAGTACAAGCCAAAAGAGAATTCGAACTTGGATCTGATCTATTCTCAACTTGGATTGTGCAGTAGAGGCAGGAAAACAGTGGAGGAGATTTGAACCCGTGACTTATTCAGATCTGAGCTAGTTTGTGTGTAGCATGTGGAGATAGTACTGAGTACTTGTGAGGAGTATTGTAATATGTATTGTTACATGTTCTCTATCATTATAATATACAGATAGTTGGGGGTTTTCAGCTATATGCTTTCCCCATTACATACTGTGTTGATATGTGTGATTGATGTTTTAATGTGCGCATGCGATTATTTTTTAATTCTGCAAATTGATGATCAATGGTAGAGGAGCTTATGTATTATGCATACATTCTGCAAAAAATGTATAATCAGGATAATCTCTGTGAATAAGTGTTATATTATTCAAGAATTTCTATAGATTGGACAAAGACCAGGGAAAAACCCCAAAAGGGGGAAACCATTTCAAATTCTTTTTGTTATTAGATTGTCATAAAATGTACAGAAGAGAGAGTACATTGATCCAATTCACCAATTAAGAGTCAAGGTTAATCATTTAACTATCCAACAAAACCAACTAGACAATATCCAAGAAATGAGCCCAATAAACAAATCTGATCAAAGTCAAAGTCTCCAAAACTAATCCAGGTTTGTGGTCAATGGTCAACAATATTCTAGGTCACAACTACAGGGACCTAGTGTCAATCAGTGTGGATGTAGCCCTCCAGCTGTATGGGGTACCCTATAAACCTAGCGAATGTAGCTGAATTTTCGTCGATCCAACCCTGTGGCTCCAACTTAATTTCTTCTCCTCGCACGTATGAGCTCGGAACCTGCAATTTCAGACCTATATGAACCACTCCAAAGAAGAGAGAGATAAAACCTCGAAAAAAAGAAGAATGAATGTTTGATTGATGTTTCCAAATGAGGATGAATTTTCTTGTATTTATATGCTTCCAAGGGGTGCCCAATTTCTCTTTAAAGTTGACCTGTACTTTTGTGCACATGTGGGTTTTCACCTTAACAATACATTTTTCCTTAACCAAATTAAATTCTTTCAAAGGATAGGAGGGGTATTTATTTATGAGGATGTTTGTCCAAAGGAGGGAATTTGTCTTTGAGATGCCAAATTAACACTCCCTCTCACATGGGGAGAAATTATTGACTGCAACATATGTCCCATCTCAAATATCCCGTCATCATCAAGACAAATGTCATCACTGCTCATTTCTTTTAAACACTCTCGAATCTAAAAGAAGAATATTGTTACATAATAAGGGAGCTAAATCTACCACCCTCTATCAATAGGTGAGATCTACTTACCGCAAGGAAAAGGATCATACTCTTACCTATTGACCAGGGATAATAGGCGAGATCTACTCAAGGATCACATTTTATCCTATTGTCTAGTGAAAATAGGTGAGATTGACTTGAGGATCACACTCTATCTTATCGTTAGTTAATCCTCCATTGAGACACTTAAGGGACAAGTGATAGAACACCTACACCCAGACTTGAGCGAGATCAACTTACCACATGGGTAAGGATACACACCCTATCTAAAAGTTACCTCAACCCATTGGCCAAATGGGGAGGTCCAATCTCGAAAATCCCAACTTATGGGTAGGATGCCAACTGGGGCATAGTTTATAAAAGCGACAATAGGCAAGATTTAATTACTGCATGGGTAAGCATACACATATTATCCTATTGTCCAGAGGTCCCTCAACCCTAGGACTCCTTACTGCTACATTGCCTCACTAGGATCTAAATAAGGGGGAAGAGCGCACTTAATGTTCTTGATCAGCCAGGACCTTACTCAAGAGGGTCACATCCATTAGTCCAAACATCTCTCTAAATACCAAGAATTTCCCTTTCAAAAAAGCCTTGGTGAGTATATTCATTATCTGCTCATCAATCAAAATATGATGAAGCCTCACTACTCTTCTTGGCAACATTTCTAATATATAATGATACTTGATCTCAATATGCTTGAACTTATCATCAAATATAATATTCTCCACCAATTAGATCCAAATCTTATTGTCACAGTTATCACGGTTGTATCAAGGACCTACTCAAACATTTATCCAAAGAGATTCCTGAACCAAACTTCCTTACGACTAGCAATGCTAGGAGTAATATATTCCACCTCAGCCATGCTCAAAACTACGAACTTTTGTTTCCTGCTCATCTAAGATATCATGACGGAACCCAAACTAAAGTAGCACCTTGATTTTCTTTTCCTATCAATAACATATCCAACCCAGTCAACATCAATATATCCATGAATTTTTACATCTTCGACAGTGTATCTTAGGCCAAGGTTAATCGTCCCATGCAAATATCTCAGTATGTGCTTGGAAAGAACCTGGTGTACATGAAGGGGATTGGCAATGAATTGACTCAAAGTGTTCACTGCAAAGTATATGTATGTAGGAGTGTTCACAAGGAACATCAATACCCCAATAAAGTGTCGATACTCATAAGGGTTTTCCAAGTTAGGTCCAACAACATCTTCACACAACTTCTTGAAGTTTATCTCCATTGGTGTTGCGAAGTACTTGAATTCTACCATTCCAAATATTTCCAACAAATTTCCAACATATTTTCATTGAGAAAGGAAAATATCTTTGGGTCTTTTTCACACCTTTAGTACCATAAAGTAATGCATCATACCAAGATCCTTCATTTCAAACTTAGATTCCAACTCCCTCTTACATTCGAGCATCAAAGGTTCACTGAATGTTAAGAAAAAATCATCATCATATAAAACCGAAATCAAAGGCATACCTTGGACCAATTTGAAGTAGAGGTTTAGGTCATCAATTCTTCTTGTGAATCCAAGCTTCACTTTGTAACTATTAATGCAGGCATACCAGGATCTGGGGGCTTGCTTCAAACCATATAATTCTTTATTCAACCTACAAACACAAGTCTTCCTGTCCTTCACTTCAAATCCCTGAGGTTGCTCAATGTATATATCTTCCTATAGTATTCCATGAAGAAATATTGTCTTTACATCCATTTGGTGAAGGGTCCATTCTTGACTAGCAACAAGGGAAAAAATTGGTCTAGTGGTAGTGTAATGGGCAACAAGGAAAAATATATCATCATAGTCTTCTCCCTCTTTCTGGGAGAAACCTTAGGACACAAACCTTGCTTTGTACTTCTTTATTCTTCCATTAACTCCATGCTTTATCTTGTATAACCATTTTCAAGTTACAAAAAACTTCCCTTTAGGTCTTGGGACAACATCCCATACATAATTATTCATAATCAATTCATATTCTTCGACTGTGGAATCCTTCCAAACTTGTTCTTTTACAACTTATTCAAATATGGGAGGCTCATCTTGGATGATAATGCTCATATCTACAATGTATCCCTGATATCAACATGGCTTATTGCTTTCTCTAAAGGTCCTTTTAGTAGAAACATATCTCTCAACATCCTGTAATGTTTCATGAAGCCACAATTGTCTCTTCCTGGCAAGGGGATCACTTGGAGGAGCATCCAAAGGGTCCATAGGCTCCATGGGATCATCAACAATATCCTTCTCATATTCTGGCACAAAAAGACCTTCTAGTAGTTCGATGCTTACCTTTCTTCTCAGGAGGAGGTGGAGGAAGGTCCCTTTCTTTTCTAAGGGAAAAATATTCATTGAAAATTACATGCCTACTAAACTTGATCTTCTTTTGGCCAGATATATATATTCTAAATGATTTATAATTTTCACAATATCCAACAAACATATCTTTCTTTCTGGTGGCTTCCAACTTGTTCCTATTTTTCTTTGGAACATGGAAATATATAGGGAAATCAAATATCCTAAGGTGTCCAATGTCAAGCCTCACACCTATGAATACTTATTCAGGAGCCTTGTTGTCCAAAGCTCGATGAGGAATATTGTTTTGAACATAAAATGTTGTATTTGAATCTTCTCCGTAGAGAAACTTTGACAACTTTTGATCATGCAACATAGCTCGAGTAGCTTCCATGATGGCCCTGTTATTTCTTTTAGCCACACCATTATGCTCGGGATTATAAGGTGCAAAAAATTCCTTCTTGATTTCATCTTGCTTGCAAAATTCAACGAAATAATTTGACGTATACTCTTCACCATTGTCAGACCTAAAGAACTTGATCTTTTTCCTTGTTTGATTTTCTACGAGCACCTTGAAGTCCTTGAAAATATCAAAAGCCTCATCCTTATGCTTCAAGTAGTATATCCATGTCTCCCTGGAGATGTCATCAATAAAGATTATGTAATAATATGTCCACAAATAAAGTGCATTGGCATGGGTCCACATAGGTTAGAATGAATGAGTTGAGGAATATCATCAGTCTTGTTCATGCTGGAGGGGAATGGTCGCCTTGTCTTATTTCCATTGGCACATCCTAGACATACTTCATCATGACTAGATTGAACATAAGATATCCTATTAACCAACTTCTTCAACTTTAGTAGGGATTCATAATATATATGTGCCAACCTTAAGCGCCGTAACTCATTTTGATGATTGGTACCATGTACCATTGCAAGAAGATTTATTCCATTGATCCTATAGTCCTTAAATTCTTAATCCACATGAGTACTTTTACTTTGATGGAAGCTACTCTCATGCCTTTGTCTTCCAAGGCATATATGGATACCAAGTTCTTCTTTAGTCCATGACATAGATAACATCATGAAGAATAACATATTCACCAAAGTCCAAATGAAATTTTATGGAATCAAAACCCTTCACAGGATGAGTACTATTGTCTCAAAGGATGATTTTCAAATATGACTCTCTCTTAACTAGGTTTGAAAGGACTTCCATATATCCAGGGGAATGTCAAGAATCCCCACTATCTACCAACCAGTTATCATATAAATCTGGAGGGGAAGAACTAGAAGGAGTAGAAATAAGAATATATTCAGTTTTACCAGTAGCTACATTATTCTCATACCTAGAGTTCCTTGACCTCTTTTGAGGACAATGGCCTTCTTCTTGATCATATGGAATATCTTTTATTCTTATATCATCCCTTCTTCTTTGATCATATCCTCTTCTTCAATCATTAAACATGTTGTTGTTGAAGCCTTGATTTTTTTTTAGTTGGATCTTGAATCATTTCTCTTTTCCTGACATTCTGAAGCATAATGACCATGCTTGTGGAAATTAAATCATTCAATTATTATTCCTATTCTCTTGGAGTCCTTTGATTCAGGGGGATGCCTTCTTAAACCATATGGTCTTCCTCTTCCTTTTCTCTTCTTTTCTTGAACAATGAATGCAGAGGGTTCCCCTTATTCATGCTTTTGAATCCTTCCTCTGGAAATCATCATGGTCTCTTATTGAGTGATCATTAAATGTAAGAAGTATATTATTGTTTCTTAGAGTAGTAATGAAGGTTTCCCAAATAGGAGGAAGACCTTGAAGAGTCACCACCACCAACTCTCTGTTAGATATTTGTTCACCGAGAGATTCTAATTGATCCCTTAGGTGGTATACTCTCATGATATAACATTTCACATATTCCCCTTTGTTTATCTTCATATCTTTGAGTTGATTTTTCAAGGAGAGGATGTGATTCAAGTTGTTGACTTCATACATCCCGACCAACTTCTCATAAATATCCTTATAATTCTTCAAGCTACCAACATAAACAAGTAAATGACCTTGCAAGGCATCAATGAGAATTTTCTTGGCTTTGAGCTCACCTTTCTTGTACTTTGATTTGGCAACAATGAGAGACACCATGATTGGTCAAAGACTAGGGAAAAACCCCACAAGGGGGAAAACCTTTTCAAATTATTCTTCTTATTAGATTGTCATAAGACATTCAACAAAGAGAATACAATGATCCAATTCACCAATTAAGAGTCAAGGTTAATCCTTTGACTATCAAACAAAACCAACCAGATAATATCCAAGAGATAAAACCAATAGACAAATCTAATCAAAGTCAAAGTCTCCAAAATTAATCCAGGTCTACGGTCAATAGTCAACAATATTCTAAGTTACAGTCGCAGGGAGCTAGTGTCAATCAATGTGGTTGTATCCATTTAGCCAGAGGGAGCACCCTATCAACCTAACATCTATAGCTTAATTTTCCTTTATCCAACCCTATAGCTCTAGCTTAATTTCTTCTCCTCGCACGTGTGAGCTCGAACCCTGCAATTTCATACTTGTATGAACCAATCTAAAGAAGAGTGAGATTGAACCTACAAAAGAATAAGAATGAATATGTGATTGATGTGTCCAAATGAGGATGACTTGCCTTGTATTTATATGCTTCCAAGGGGTTCCTAATTTGTCTTTAGAGTCAACTTGTACTTTTGTGCACATGTGGATTTTCACCTTGAAAATACATTTTTCCTTAACCAAATTAAATTATTCCAAGGGCCAGGAGGGGTCTTTCTTAATGAAGAAGGTCATCCAAAGGAGGGAATTTGTCCCTGATTTTGCAAATTAACATGATACATGGCATATAATGTCAGTAATTACCTTTCATACCCTTGCATTATAGCTTATCTCCTTGATATTAGCAGTCAAATCGACCTTGTGGTCATTGTTGTAAGCTTGTTGGCCAATAAACCAAGAAACCATGCAATTTAACCATGGCGAAGACTGGTGACAGGTGGGACTGATCTCATCCATACCATCGAATGACCAAGAGTCAATATGCTGTGGTCATTGTGTAAGATGACAAGCCAAGAAGACAAGTGACCATGCAATATGGTATTGGGAAGAGTGGTTAGGATAAATTTAGTTGGGTGGCCTCTAACACTGGTGTTGGGGCTGGCCCCTAACTATAAACTATTTATATGGGTCGGGGTCGGTTCCCATGTGGTCGAAGTAGTAACCAATTATGGTTCTATTTGATCGACCAACCGACCATGAAACATATACTGGAATCCAACTGTAACAACCCCAGGTTGATTTTCTATGTAAATAAATTAAACCAAGGTAATGGGACAAGTATTCCAAGTTGAATGGAGGGCAAAAAATTATTTTGGGATTACTTGTGGTTTATTATGGCTTTGGAAATTTGCATTGGCATTGGAAAAGGAAAAAGGCAATAAATGGAAATTTAATATGAGAAATAAAGGAAAATAGGAGAAAAGGGAGATGAAGAGACAAAAATATGCATGCAAGGGAAAATGAAGGAAAAATAAAACGAAAAGGAAACAAAGGGAGAGGGAGAAAATTCTATGCCTCTCTTGGTTATTGTAGTCACTCCTACACTCTTACACACTTTAGAGCATTCTTGGAGCAATATAGCATTCACTTGGACATTGAGGCATTCTCACTTGGACTGGGGAGAGAAATCACTTGGATAGAAGAAAGAAAAACAAAGGAATTTGTGGGAAGTGAAAGAGAAGTTTGGAAAAACAAATAAAGAAGGAGAACATTGCAGGTAACAGGTTGCACATGTGATTTCATTGTTGAGATTTGAATGCATGGTACATGCATTTGATTATTTGGTTGCATTTTTTTCATTGGCATGGGATTTGCCTCGATTGATAGTGGTTTCAACCTTGCCTTGCCATTCCTTAGATAACCATGGTTTAGTGGGTTCCCTATTGTGATTAAGCTTTGGATGGTTGGTAGATTTCAGATCCTGGTGAGGTGGTCTCAGGAAAATTTCCAAGGGTTGAGGGTGGAGATGGGAATTCTCCTAGAACTCTTAACGGATGGGTGGAGATAGGAAAATTCCTCTGGATATGGTGAAGAAGTCAGAGGAATCCAAGGGGGTTTTGGTTTTGGTGATTCTTGGAATGGTTTAGGTGAAATCGCTATGGTGTAGGGTTGAGGTGGTTTAATATATAGAATCCATGGTTAGTTCTATTTTGGTTTATCCCATGTGACCTTGCATTCATGCTTGGAATATGAAACGTGGATGATTAGTTGAAAGAGATATTTGGTTCAACCTAATATATGGTCGGGTGGTATGTGGAAGTCCTTGACTTGGTTGGATTTCTACATATGTTATTATGTGTTATTTCCTATTGAGATCAATGAGCACTTGTATGGATTATTGTGTTGATTTTATGACTGGTTTGTTATGCATTTATTCTGGTTAAATGCTGGGTATAGGCATGATACATTATGTTGTATAATGTGCTCTTGTTATGGATTTTGCTTATGACTTGATAAGTTATTGAATAGTATATGAATGCATGGCCTAGTAAGTGTTGCTGCAACTAGTTGAAAGGGCATTAAGCCTTCTTAATGATTCTATGATGAAGTTAAGAAGACATTGAATATATATGCATTCATGACCTATAAATTATCATGTTTACCATGTATTTGGAAAATTATGAGCAAGATATAGACTTAGTATTCATCATACTGACTTATTATCATCTTAGATTGTGTTCTAGAAAGTTCTAGGTAGCTGGCCTATAGGTAGCCCTAAAAATATGGATCTAGGTTGCTAGTCATACCCTTTGAACTAAGAGATTTTCGCTACAACCATACAAAGGAAGGCTTGTGTGTGTGGTTGGAGCCTTCCAATTGCTTGCACAACTTTTCATGTGTATGATTGGGATGCAGGGTCAGGAAAAAAGTTAGTTCCAACCTAGGGAAAGGTCATCAACAAATGATGTTGTCGAAAATTGTCGAACTAGGTTTGATCTTCATAAATATGAAATGTATTTTTGATTCTTTGTATATTGTAAAATGAAATAGAATTATTATTATTATTTTTGGAGCATGGGTTTCATGCTCAAGTTCTTTTGTTTTATAGGTCAAGCACCCATTGAGTGCTTCTAGGGTTTGTCCTAGGTTAAGAAGTCAAAAGAGTCATTGTCATAGTTTGAAGAACCCATTGAGCACATTGTAACTTGTAAAGAAAATTATGTTTGTCATGAAAAGTGTCAAAATACCATTCAAAGCCAAGTCGACCTAGAAGTTGGGAAGTTGACCTATTTTTAGAAACCACGCCCACCTTGAGAATCCCATATGAAGGAGGGAGCTTGACCTCCTAGAGTCACATCCATCACTCACTCATTCAAGAAAAGGAGAAGAGAAAAAAGGCAATCGAAGAAGGAAGAGGATGAAGAAAGATTGTTTTTGGGCTAATTATCTCTCACGTGTGCGAAGAAGAGTATTAGAAAATTATATATTACAGAGCAATGGAACACATAAAATATTGCAAAAATATAAACATAGAAAAAAATGCATAAAACAAGAGAGACACAGATATACGTGGTTCACCCAGTTTGGGCTACGTCCACGGAGAAACAACTAGTCCTTCTTTTATTATATTATCTAGCAAACTGAAGAGATACAACCTACAACAGATCCACTGTAACTCCCTCTTCGATCTCAATCTCCTCTCTTTTCCTCACTCTGAATACAGGGATACATAGATACAATACAATTCCCTGATATATAGTGAGGTGTTGCCTTCTAGGGAAAAAACCATAAACTAAACATAATTTCTACCGTCAGATCATCCACCTAATGAACGACCCAGATTGACTAGAAATTACTAGACTTCTGCAAGGCAATTTTACATCTATTTTTAGCTTCGTGGGCACTGCCCCTGAACCCCCGCTAGGGGACCACTAGCCCCCGGACCCCCAGCCGGGGGGGGGGGGGAGGGGGGGGGGATTAGCCCCGCGGCACTCCCTATCCCCAGGGGGACATTAACCCCCCGCATGGAGGGTGGTACAGTCTTCCCTGGGGTATACATCTGGCAAAACCTTTGAATATAAGAGAAATCAGGCTCAACACCCAAACAATCTCCCACTGGAGACTGATTATAGCACTCCCCGCTGCTATCATTTCTAGAAATGAATCCACTTTGGACCTGGCTATTTCTCATCTCTCATCATACTTGCACAGACCAATTAATGAGCAAATTCCTCAATTTCTCCCTGGTTACAAATTTTGTTAACATATCTGCCAAGATTCTGGCTAGTGTGGAAACTTTTCCACTTCAACTGTCCCATGTTCCAATGTGACCAAATATGAAATGTACTTTGAGCGTAATAGTGTTTACAGTCTTGGAATGAAATGCAAGTCCTTTGCAAATGTATGGCATTCTGCTGTTATTGTTAATACCTGCCAACCAGCTTTTTACCCAATTCATTCCAAAAACCTTTCGTAACCAAATCATTTTCTTTACTAGCTCTTTGTAGCTGCAAACAGTTGCTTCTGTTTGTTTGAGAGTGCAACAACACTTTGTCAGTTTTGAGACCAACTGGCAGTTGTTCCACCTACAGTAAACACCATACCCTATTGTGCTCCTAACCTTTATTCTCCACCTGCCATATCCGCATCAACATATCCCTATAGAGCAATGTTTGAACCACCAAAGCATAATGCTTGATTTGTGGTACCTCTCAAATACCTGAGAATCCACTTCACCGCCATCCAATGTTCTTTTCCTGGATTTTTCATGTACTTGCTTACAACTCCCACTGCATGTGCAATATCAGGCCTTGTGCAGACCATTGCATACATTACACTTCCAACTGCTGTTGCATATGGAACTTTAGACATATGAGCCATTTCTTCCTGAGTCTTGGGACACGACTCCTTACTTAATTTGAAATGACTTGCCAAAGGTATACCAACTGGTTTTTCATTCTGCATATTAAACCTTTTCAACACCTTTTCTATGTACTCACTTGAGACAACGTTAATTTGATATTCTTCCTGTCTCTAGTTATTCTCATACCAAGGATTTGTTTTGCAAAACCCAAATCCTTCATTTCAAATGTGTTTGCCAATTTCCTTTTGAGCACATTTATTTCTTGCATGTTAGAACCTTCAACAAGCATGTCATCTACATACAATAACAATATAATATAGCTGCCATCATTTTGCCTTTTGAGATAAACACAATGGTCAGAGTGACATTTAGTATAACCTTGTTCAGACATAAACCTG
>APFE031636513.1:159950-190352 GCA_000404065.3 Pinus taeda
TCACCTCCCAGCTTCCTTGTTGAAATCATATTTTTCTTCAGATCTGGAACATGGCTTACCTCCTTCAATAGCCACTGATTTCCATTTTGACGTTTTACGAAAACTATACCCATTCAATTGATTTTATAGAGTTTATCATCACCGAATCGAACCTGTCCAAAATCCCCTTAAACATAGTCATAAAAATGTTTCCTATAAAGTGTGGCATGGAATGAGGCCCCCTGAATCTACCACCTAGGCATCAATAATATTTTCTAATGAAAGAATCAAAGCATCTTGCAACACATCATCTGTTACATTCGCTTTATGATTAATTTCTTGTTGCGCGTCTCCTTCTTTTCCCTTTTGAGACTTGCAATCTTTCTTCAGGTGGTCCTTTCTTCCCGCATTTCCAACACACTATCCCCAATCTGGACTTGGATCTACCTTTTCTTGACTTACTGTGATATCCTGGGCTCTTTCCTCTTTCCATTTTTCTTCCCCTAGTCTCTGCAGTCAAAGCATTGCCTGATGTCGCATTTCCTCACTAAGGATTGCACCAACAACATCATCAAACTTTAAAGTACTAGATCTAGAGATAGAGTTACTAATGGCCATAACTAAGCCATTCCAACTTTCTGGCAATGAGCATAAAAATAACAGAGCCCTAACTTCATCATCAAAATTTACCCCTACAAAACTTAACTGACTTGTAACAGTATTAAAGTAATTTAAATGGTCTGCAATAGATCCACCTTCTGACATCTTCATATTAAATAAACGCTTCATAAGAAATACCTTATTTGAGGCCGAGGGTTTTTCATATAGTTTGGCCAATGCCAACATTAAACCCTCTGTTGTTGTTTCCTTTGAAATACTGAACGCTACCTATGCCGCTAGGCACAACCGTATTGTTCCAAGTGCCTTTCTGTCAAGAATATCCCATTTTGTATATGTCATACTCATCGGATTCTTTGTCTTTCTGCTCAATGGTAGGTACAGATCTCTCTGATACAAATAATATTCCATAGCTGGTAGTTTTGGCTGTTGAATTTTTCTACCCTAAACCTACCATCTTCCACCATTGCTCCCACTCGAACCAGGAACCCTCATCTCCTGCGAGTTTATCAACCAAATAGACCTTCGGCTCTGATACTAGTTGTTAGAAAATTATATATTACAGAGCAATGGAACAAATAAAATATTATAGAAATATAAACATAGAAAAAAAAGCATAAAACAAGAGAGACGCAGATATATGTGGTTCACCGAGTTTGGGCTACGTCCACAGAGAAACAGCCAGTCCTTCTTTTAATATATTATCCAACAAATTGAAGAGATACAACCTACAATAGATCTGTTGTAACTCCCTCTTCTCTCTCAATCTCCTCTCTTTTCCTCACTCTGAATATGTGTATACATAGATGCAATACAATTCCCTCATATATAGCGAGGGGTTTCCTTCTAGGGCAAAAAAACCCTAAACTAAACATAACTTCTACCATCAGATCATCCGCCTATTGAACGGCCTAGATTGACTAGAAATTACTAGACATCTACAAGGCAATTTTACATCTATTTTTAGCTTCGATGGTGTTGCCCCTGAACCCCCACCGGGGGACTGCTGGCCCCCAGACTCCCCAGCCGGGGGGGATTATCCCCCTCGGACCCCCTTGAACCCCCGCCGGGGGAATGCTGGCCCCCGGACTCCCTAGCCAGGGGGGATTAGCCCCCTCGGACCCCCGTGGGGGGGACAAGTCCCCCCCGCACTCCCCCGTGTGGAGGGGTGTACAGTCTTCCTGGGGTATACATCCGGCTAAAACCTTTGAATACATAAGATAATTAGACTCCACACCCAACAACGAGAAGCTAGGGTTTGTAGCTTCAAGGTCAAAATTCTCTATCTGTTGGAAGAAGGGCCTACTAGGTCACCCACTAGCCCTAGACAAGGAAGCAAGGAAAACAATGCTGATAAGAGGCCCTAGAAGGCTAATTTTTCTCACCTGTGTGGATGAAGTAGAAATTGCAGGGGGGGAAAATTTCAGACTTGCAGTAGAGTCCGAAATTCTGAAGTTGGGGGTCAAAGTTGTGTTGTTGGAAGAGATTTGATTGGGTTTGACTTGGAAAAGGGAAGAACATCATTCATAAAGGTTAGAATTGTTCTTGGATGGTATTAGTCTTGGTCTAGAGGTATTGTAATTCATCAATCAAAGAATATAGAAGGAAAGAGATTATGTGGGTTTTCCTCTCAAGTGGAGAGGTTTTGGCCATGGATTGCAACCTACATTTTGTGTTCTTATGTACTATTGTTATTGTTATTTTTGTTTTTGTTTGATGATATTTGAACATAATAATAAGTGAAGAAGCTAATAAGTAAGAAAAAGTAAAAATACATCACAAGCAATTATCATAAAAAGAGAAATCATCTTAACTATTTCCCTTTAGATTTATCAACATGGTATCAAAGCTAAGGTTGGCAAAGACCATTATGAAGATCTCTACTACATTGAATAAGTTTCTAAAGAAGTGTTCAAAGGTGGAAATTCATCTCAATAAAGGCATCAAAGAAGTATGGAATCTCCTATTTACTCCAAAGAAGGAAGTGACCAAGACAAAGGATGAAGGAATCTTCTCAACACTCATTGACACATTTCAAGATGAGAGCATTTGGGTGATCGATAGTGGAGCATCAAGACACATGATTGGTAATCACAAACAACTAAAAACATTGTCAAAAGGAAAGTCTTCTTACTCCATAGAGCTTGGTGATAATAAGAGCTATCCTATGAGAGGAAGTGGATCAACCTCAATAGAGATGGACAATGGACGAAATATTCATCTCAACAACATCCTATTTGTTCCAGGTTTTCATAATAACTTACTCTCCATTTCAAGTCTAGAAGATAAATGTGATATAGTGGATTTCATTGATGGAAAAGTTGTATTATGGGGTAAAAAATCAAGCATAGAAAAACCTAGAGTGACCAGGATTCGTGAAGGAAGACTTTACAGGTTGCTATCTCATCTTTCTCAAGATTTAGTTCACATTGAAATTAGCCCATGTGAACTTTAGCATAGAAGATTTGGTCATCTCCATTTCAAAATCCTTCCAACTCTAAATTCAATAGTAGATGGAATCCATGAACTAAAAGAAGATCACGAAGGAGTATGCAAGGGATGTACATTGGGTAAGAACACTAAGAAACCATTTGGAAGAAGTGCTTCGTGATCAAAATAAATCTTGGATCTTATTCATTCCGATGTTTGTGGTCCTATGACTCCTAAATCTCTTGGAGGCCATATATATTATGTCACATTTATAGATGGCCATTTAAGGAAAACTTGGGTTTACCTAATGAAATCCAAGGATGAACTATTTACCAAATTTTAAGAATTCAAAGATGAAGTAGAGAACATTACATAAAGAAGAATCAAGATATTAAGATCCAATAATGGAGGAGAATACACATCTAAGGAAATCATAGATTTCTGTAAAGAGCCTAGAATTAAGAGGGAGTTGATAGTCCCATATAATCCTGAACAAAATGGAGTTGTAGAAAAAAAGAACTGATCCATTGAAGAAAGTGTAAAAGCAATGATACATTATCAAAATTTACTGAAATTTCTGTGGGGTGAAGCTACAAATACAGATGTATACATAGAAAATCAAAGTCCCCATGGATCACTAGATAACAAGACTCCCGAAGAAGTGTTCACTGGAAATAAACCAACTGTAGATCATCTTTGAATTTTTGGTTGTCCTGTCTATATCATATACCTAAGGACAAAAGGAAGAAGTTATATCCATATGGCATGAAGTGAATGTTTGTGGGCTATAGTAACTCTTCTAAGGCCAATAAGATACACATAAAGGAAGGAAACCGAATAGGAGTTAGTCGAGATGTGATATTTGATGAAGGTGTTTCATTCAAGAAATCAAAGGATCTCCCTATGGACTCTGATGATGAAGAACTTTTGGTATTTGAAGAAGAAGTTTCTAGGGAAGAAGAATCAAATCATGAAGATGAAGGTCCCTGTGAATCTATACAACCTACGGTAACCCCAAAACTAGGAAAAGACCTAATTGGTTGAAGTTTAGTCTTCTAGATGTAGAAGGTCATGGAGCAACTCAAGGTACTTTCAAGGAAAGCAAGAATCCCAACTGATATTCTGGGTATGCAGCCTACATGACAAAACTAATAGAAGTAGAGCCATCCACTTTTGAAGAATTTGTCAATCACCAATAATGGAAGGATGCCATGAATGAAGAATATCAATCTATAATGAAGAATGGAGTTTGGGAGATCATACCTAGGCCTAAAGACAACTCTATGGTAACTTCCAAATGGCTCTACAAGATCAAACATGCAACATATGGAAGTATTGATAAATATAAGGAAAGATTTTTTTGGCTAGGGGTTTCTCTCAATAGGAAGGCATCGACTATGAAGAGACATTTTCTCCAACAAAAAGGTATACAACTATTCGTTTGTTGGTCTCTTTGGAAACATCGATGGGATGGAACATCCACCAAATGGATTTCAAGACTACATTCCTGAATGACACAATTGATGAGTAAGTATATATAGAACAACCCTTGGGATTTGAATTTAAATACAAAGAGGCATATGTCTATAGATTGAAGAAGGAATTATATGGCCTCAATAAAGCACCAAGGGCATGGTATGCTAGGATGGATGCATACCTATAAATATTAGGATTCACAAAAACTTATGTTGTTCCAAACCTTTATATTAAGGTTGTGAAGGGAGAGTTGATAATCATTATTTTGTATGTGGATGTTCTTCTCTTGATAGGTGTGGAAGGTCGAATTGAAGAATGTAAGAAGCAACCAGAAGTATAATTTGACATGAAGGATCTAGGGCTAATGTCATACTATTTGGGACTGGAAGTCTAGCAAGGATCTGATGAGATCTATCTAGGTCAAGGAAAGTATGTGATCAAAATGTTGAAGAAGTTTGACATGATGGATTGCAAACCAATGACAACCCTGATGATCATAAAATTAAAAAGACTAAGGAGTTCTGATTCGAGCCATGCGGATCCATCCAAGTATAGACAATTGATTGACTCACTCATGTACTTGGTGAATACTTGACCAAACATATGTTTTACAATAAATTTTCTCAGTCAATTCCAAGTGGAGTCGAGGCATGATCATTGGATAACAACAAAAATATATTGAGATATCTATAAGGAACCATCCACTACAACCTGAAATATGATAGAAGGAATGGTCTCTACTTGATTGGATATACAAATTCTGACTGGGGATGCAGTGAGCAAGATGGAAGGTGTTGGGGAAAATTAGTTGCTTAATACAAACAACTAATCACTTGAACATTAATTATCAACCCAAGGAGCGTCTTTTTATTTCAAGGAAATTGGAAAAATATATGCATAACAAATACAACAACTAACACTGGTTCTATATGATTGTGTTCTATACTATCAAGTTCATTCAACAAGAAATAAAATGTGAGACTTGAATAATAAAACTAAAATTAAAAAGAAGAAAGTAAACGACAGGAAAAACAATTATGCTAATCACACAACTTGAATCATTTCTAAATTAAGCCACACATTGTTGAATTGGAAATTTAATCTATTACACCCAACATAATTCAAATGCTAATCTAGAGCAGTAAATTAAACGAAATCTAGAAATTAGATAAAATAACAAATCTAGAAAATGCAACAAACAACAAATTAGTTAAAACAAAGGGAATCTACTTTAAGGAATGACAATTGAAATTCAAATAAACAAACACATAACTACACTAATTTACTTGTTCAAGGCAACACTTCATCCAAGGTAGTGGGCCCAACTACCCAAGACTCAGTTCGGCCTTGAGAAATAATTCAGATCAGATTACAAGTAACATATGTAGAACTCAGTGGAGAGTTTCCTTCATTAAAATATATGAGAGAAATAATTACAACATAATGAAGCTCTTTTATTTGTCTAAAATTCAAAAATTGCTCATCTCCCATCTCTCATCTCATATCTCTTATTCTACATCTTATCTAATAAATGTCCATCTCCTATATCCTAATTATCCCCCCCTTCTTTGATCTTTGTTTTCATTTAAATATACAGAGAGCAAAAGGAAGTTACAAAAAAGTTGATTACAAAATGATTTCCATTACAATTTTGGATTGATTACATAATCTCAATAGACAAGATCAGATCTGAAAGATCTTCCCATCATCATTCAGCAGGAACAAGTTGAATCTGGTATTACAATGGGATGAATTTGGAAAATGGCCACACTAACAAATCTGAGAAAATCACCTTTAGAGAACCTTGTGTTTCTTTGAATCCAAACCAACTTTTGGAAAACTGCTCATTAAAAAACTAATTTGGTCCGTTCGGCACAAAACTCGTGTCTCGGATTTTCAAGATTCACCCTCATTTGTCCGGAAAGTCCAACGCAAAACTATCACTTCTTATCCCAACGAATTTCTGAGTTGGAATATTTGGTTATGATTTGGAAATCAAATTTGCAATATGGAAAAGATCTTGGAGGATAAAATCATGAGTGATAAAAATTCATTAATAAACCATCATTGGAAAAATAATGCATAATAATCTTCAATATATTAAAAATAAAGGAGAAAAATAGTATTTATCCATAAGAGCATAAATAACTATAAAATGGAATTATATGATAAATTATGATAAATGGCGTGATAAAGAATGGTAGAAATGGATGAAATAGATGTTAAAAAGTGATAATAATAATGACAAATTAGTGGCCCAACATAACCCTAAACTGAATATGTTGCATGTCCTCATTCAACGCAAAGCCTCTATATTAACCAAGCTATAATACAAAAATGTTCATCCCAACTCATGAAATTGATGGAACAAATGACTTCTTCCTCAAATAATCAATATTCAATCTTAGCAATGTTGATGAAGGCATAACAATTTTCACATGTACAACAAAATATGATACAAGTAACAACAAACTTCATTAACCATTTTCTAAAAACTACAAACCGGATTTTATTGAAATTTTGCAAGAATATTTATACTGTATTAATGCTTATGTAATCCAAAAATCAGATCATTTTGGTGCATATATCATGAGATATAAGAAAAATGGTTGTAGGTGACAGTGCATGATTTCTAAAATTTTACAAACTAATTTAACTTGAAATTTTTTGGGTTTGTGTATTTTAATGATATCTCTTTGCTCTCCAAAAATCACAAGAATTCAATTCATAGTTTTAAAGATATACACAAATCAATTCCTGCACTATATAAAAATGAAATTGCATGCCTTAAATGAGAAATAATGTAGAAAACATCCATCATGTGTAGCAATTCCTCCCCCAAACTGGAGAATTAGCATGCCCTCATGCAATACTAGAAAACAAATTGAGGTGGTTGATACAATCGTTGTTGAAATCTATGCTTGGTGTAAAACAACTTCGAATAAGGGAGGTTTTGAGAATGAATAAGGATATCGATGGATGATGGCATTGTCATAATAAATAAATGAATGAAAGTAAAACTCCCCCAAACTGAAAGCTTCAATGTCTTTGAAAATGGGAAGTGGTAAATATGTGGAATGAATGATGATAAATAATGCTCAATGTATTTTCATGAAATTCTCCTAAATTTTTAATAAATCAAAAACTTATGTTATTTTACCTCTGAAAAAATGTGGAATGACATGTATGAACTGGCATTTGTTGAAGTTGATGTAGGCTGAGATGATGCTGAAAGTGATACAAAAGGTGGAAGGCATGCAAGCATGTCCTGTGTGAACAATTGTTGCCAATTTGTGCCATGGTTCTTTCAAAGATGCAGGATGAATGCATTTTCCGTTGCGTATTAATTCTTCACTAGGTTCTTTGAATACTTCAACAACTTCATGTAGTTGTACATGATTTTCAGTCCTTTTGATGCCTTCTCTCGAGAGTCTAGAGAGCTCGGCTATAATTGCTTCGGAAATTTCTATAGCTATGCCTTTTACGGTTGTGTGTCCATTCTGTAAATTTTGAAAAAATTCAAGCACAAACATCACTATGAAATACCGCAACTTGACCAGGTACTGTATCCAACTGTCGCATTCGAGAGTTGCTCGAGCCTCTTCTATTAGTTGAATAGTGTGGGCTTGCTGCGAATAGAGTTTCCCCCCATACTTGTTGTTCTCCTATAAAAAATTTACTACTCCGCATGCAATTTTCTTGAATCCAGTTTTAGTTTTGAACAATAAAAAATAAGTTGCATGCAAAACTTTCAATCAATTTTTTTTTTTGTATAAATGAATAATAATATTTTGTCAAATCAACAAGTTATGGCAGAGTTCGGTAATTATATCTTGTCATATCGTCATAGTGCATGACCTTCCCCCTCCAATGAGAAAAGGGTGTCCTCGTCCTCAAAACATGGGAAAATGAGAAATACAAACGAAATCATTAATATGTCATAAAGCAATCTAAGGACTCTGATAGGTGAAGTGAAGTGAAATAATTATCAGTCGTACGAGTGGTCAGAAATGAGCGTAAAAGGAATAAAGCATGTAAATATTTATTATGAGAAATGATTTACCTTTTGAGATTAATAAAGTGAAATCTGACAAGGTATGATTAAGGATAATGACTGCTGATGTCAATTGATTGGAAAATGCTAAAGTGATTCATACAATGGATTTTCAACAGTGATACCAGTGTTTAGAAGTATAAATACTATTCAACGGTGGTTTCTCCCTTTGTATTAATTGAATAGGAAGTATTAGCATACTGAATAGTTGGTAGTTTAAAATAATTCTCCAATGCCACAGGTAGAGCCACTGCTTCCAGTAGGCGTCTATAGCTTCAATAGGGTTGCCTCTTAAACTCGAAAATGAGCCAATACCCTCAACTTATGACTTTTAATTATTTGCACATTCCTGCAAAGAGGCCATTGTGCTGGCATGGTAACCAGATAATTACAATGCCATTCACGAGGGCATAAAAAATTGAATAGTCCAGCGCATGATGGGACCTCCTTTCCTTTGAATAGGAGGACATTTTAGCTTGGGATCCTCCATGGTCTCATGGATGAGTAGAAAGCAAGAAAAAATTTCTTTGAGTAGTGCTAAGGCTGAGTATATTACAGCCTGTGAAGTAATTAAAGACGTTGTATGGTTAAGGAAGCTACTATCCGACCTATGTGAAGGACTAATGGACCCTACAATGATACATTATGATAACACTAGTTGTATAAGATTGTCCAAAGACCCAATATTCCATGGAAAGACAAAGGATATCAATAACATGTATCACTACATTCAGAAGCTAGGACAAGATGGTGTGTTGCAACTACAATAAATATCCACCGATGAGTAGGTAGCCAACATATTGACCAAATCTCTTCTTAATAAGAAGCTTGTGTATTTGAGAGACAAGCTTGGTTTGGTTGATGTATCCTCCCTGGTTAAGAGAGAGAGATAGACACATCATTATTGTCTTCACTTGGGAAGAGAAAATGGAGGATTGGGTAAGAATCTGGCATCCAATACTCTTTGAGGATGAGGTAGGGAATCCAAAATAAGAGTAGTCATGGACCGATATTATTTGAGGACTATATATCCAAGATAAGAATAGTCCAAGGAAGGTCATACTCTATGAATACCCGGGTGGGGTATGGACCTTGAGAGACAATGATGGTGTCTATAAATCATTGATTTCGCTAGCATTGTGCTAGACTTATCTTGTGGAGAAATAGAGCTATTAGTCAAGGCCTTGCTATATGACAATGCTGGTTGATATGATGCTAAAACTATTGGTTACCAATCCAAATATTCTTATGTGATCTATTTAGATTGAGAATGTCCATGTGCCATTTATGAATACCTCCCTAATTAAGAGGGAGTGTTGAAAAAAGTGTAGCTAGTTCTGGTCTTCATAAATATGAAATGTACTTTTAATTCTTGTATATTGTAAAAATGAAATAAAATTATTATTATTATTATTGGAGCACAGGTCTCATGCTCAAGGCCTTTTATTTTATAGGTCAAGCACCCATTGAGTGCTTCTAGGATTTTCCTAGGTCAAGAAGTCAAAAGAGTCATTGTCATAAGTTGAAGACCCCATCGGGCACATTGTAACTTGCAAAGAAATTTATTTTTGTCATTAAAAGTGTCAAAATACCCTTCAAGTCCAAGTTATCTTGGTAGCTGGGAAGTCGACCTATTTTGAGGAGTGACGTCCACCTTGAGAATCCTATATAAAGGAGGGAAATCGACCTCCTTGAGACATATCCTTTACTTACTCATTAAAGGAAAGGAGAAGAGAAAGAAGGCAAATAAATAGGGAAGAGGATGAAGATATATTGTTTTTGGGCTAATTATCTCTCACACATGCAAAGAACAGAAGCAAGGGTTTGCAACTTCAAGGTTGAAATTCACTATTTGTTGGAAGAGAATGAAATTTGCTGGAAGAAGGGTCTACTAGGTTACCTACTATCCCTAGACAAGGAAGAAAGGCAAGCGAAGTTGATGGGAGGACTTGGAAGGATAATTTCACTCAAACATGTGGATGGAGCAGTAGTTGCAGGGGGGGAATTTCAGACCTGCAGCAGAGGCTGAAATTCTGAAGTTGGGGGTCGAAGTTATGCTGTTCAAAGAGATTTGAATGGGGTTGACTTGGAAAAGTGAAGAACATCATTAAAAAATGTTGGACTTGATTTTGGAGGGCATTGGTCTTGGTCTAGAGGTCTTGGAATTTGTCAATCAAATAATCTATAAGAAGAGAAGAGATTTTATGGGTTTTCCTTTCAAGTGGAGAGGTTTTGGCCCCAACTTGCATCCTACATTCTGTGTTCTTGTGTACTATTGTTCTTGTTTTGTTAGTTTTTGGATGATATTAGAACATAATAATAAGTCAAGAAGTTAATAAGTAAGAAAAAGTAAAAAGACATCACAATCAATTATCATAAAAAGAGAAATCATCTCAACTATTTCTCTTTATACTTCTCAACAGGTGTCTGGTATCTGAGTGATGTGGTGCCCCTAGGAAGTTGCAGTATGTTTCCAATTTGTAAACCCCACTTCCATAAATTGAACTTGGATGTTGGGTCATGTCATATTAACTCTCAACCCATATTTACCTCGGAGAGATTGTAAAAGTGGGTAAATGTGGGTGAGGTGTTTATAGGGTGGTACCAGAGCAAGGTTACAACACTGGACCTTAGGGTAATGCAGATTGTTAACATGAATGTCAGTTGTTTGTATGTTATTATGAATGCATGTTAGCTACTTATTGTTATGGTTACAATATACATGTATGATCTGATATGCTTGAGATGTTGTATTGTGCTAATCTGGATTGGAATATGAAAATGCAATAAACTCCCCTGAGTTACCTTGAGGTATGATTTTAATTATGTTTTTATCTAGCTAACAATGTCATATTGCAGGAAATAGAAGGCCAAGAGATGAAGATCATAATAGTTGAATATAATTCATATGACTCTCTGTACAAGCCTGAAGAGACATTGGTAGGATGGAAAATATTAGTTGAGTAGTAGGGAGAGGGACATTCTCCTGGTTTGGCATACACATTGAAAAGGTTGAAGGAAAAGTTATAAGTTGAAAGGAAGATAATGAGTGGTTGACTGAGGCATATGAAAGGCTTACCAGAGATCAAGAAAAGTAAGTCAAGGTTAATGCAATCATCCTCTAGAGCCTTTCATATTTGTAGAAGAAGGGACAACTGGGGATAATTCATGAGGAAAAAAATGAAGAAAAGAATAATGGTGTAGATGGAAATAGGTCCTGGAAAGGGCACATAATGGACAAGGATGATACAATGAAGAGTGGAAAATCCTTAGGTACACCTAAGAGGAGGGCTAACACTCCTGAATTTTATTCTAGCTCTAGTTTTGAGAGACATCATCGCCATCACCACCAACATCCTTATAGGAGGAGTGAGAGGGGGTACTTTCCAAAGGAGTTCAAGAAATCTAAGCCTCCTACATTTGATGGATAAATGAAGAAATCAGAATATGTATAAGTGAACCTGCTTGGGATGAATAAATTCTTCAAATTGCATGATTGCTCAGAGAGCATGAAAATTCAAGATAACTACCTTTAGTCTCAAGGGAAAATAAGATATCTAGTGGGAAGATGTTAAGCATGTCAGAGGCATCAGAGAAGATGGGTTTATTTGGGATGAGTTTGAAGGACTCTTCAGGAAGAAGTACTTGTCTGAGAGGTATTATGATGGAAAGGCCAAAGAATTTTATGAGCTCAAGATGGGTTCAATGACAAACGAAGAGTACACAACTAGGTTTCTAGAGCTATTTATATATGTGCCTTATCTCAAGGATGAGAAATCAAAGATCCAAATTTTCATCAATGGTTTTCCAGTATCATTCAAATATTGGGTTGAGTTTGATGAGCCTTGGTCATTAGAGGATGCCATCAGAATGTTGAAGCATTACTATGAGCAATCAAAACACAAGCTTGAGTTCAAGCGTGACTGGAAAGATAATGAGAAGACTAAAGGAAAATTACTTGAAGAAGCAAGGAAGATCTAAGGATGCAGGTGAAAAGGAAAATGTGGCACCTAATAAGAAATTCAATGCAGCTGAGAGAGAACATGGGGCTCAACCTGAGGAGTAGCAGAATAAAGGTGATAACAAAAAACCTTTGAGGTGTTGGACTTGTGGTGGAGACTACCACAAGAGGGATTTTCCATTCAATCAAGGTGGCATACCTCAAATCTACAGTGCTATGGAGGCACAATTAGTTGGGGATGTAGGTCAGAAAATTCCATGGATATCTGCAACAATGGATAACAAAAAACAGATCATTAGGAATCTATTACTGAGATGGAAGGTAATATTTATGATCAAGTAGTTTCTATTTTGATTGATCCTGGATTGAATTATAGCTATATAAGTCTTGACCTAATGGACCAATGTTAGCTGAATAAGGAAGTGCATGCATAATCTTGGTTGGTGTAGTTTGCTACAGGGACCAAGAGAAGAGCTCATCATTGGGTGAGATCTTGTGCATTTGAGCTTAATGGCATGCCTACATCAGTACATCTAAATGTGCTTCCTTTGGGTTCCTATATCATGTTTTTGGGCATGGACTGATTGTTCATTCACAAGACTAAGGTGGATTTTTATGACAAGGCCATTGAGTGTCTAGATGATGATGGAGAAAAGAGATTCTTGCAGGGAAAGAAGAAGGCTACATTCATGAGAATTGTTATCAAGCTAAGCTCAGTCATAGGAAAGGATGTTTATTGTTTTTAGTTCATGTTTCCAGTTACAAAGGGAAGGAAGATGAGGATGATGAAATCCTGAGGAATTGCCCTATTTTTCAGTAGTTTCAAGATGTGTTTCCTATAGCTATTCCAGATTTATTACCTCATAGGGAGACATATTTCTCGATTGAGTTGATGTCAAAAGAAGCACAAACATCTTAGGTACCTTACAAGATGATAACACCTGAGTTGGTGGAGTTGAAGTTGCAGCATAAAGAGATTCTTGATAAATGACACATAAGGCCAAGTGTGTCTTCTTGGGGAGAACTAGTGTTGTCTGTAAGGAAGAAGGATGATACTCTCTGATTGTGAATTGATTACAGATAGTTGAACAAGGTGACTATCAAGAATAGGTACCCATTTCCCCAGACTAATGATTTGTTTGATCAATTGGAGGGAGCAACAATATTTTCAAAGATTGATCTTATATCAGGATATCATTAGGTGCGCTTTAAAGAAGGATACATCTACAAGACTGAATTTCATACAAGGTATGGGCACTATTATTTTGTGGTGGTTCATTTTTGTTTTACTAACACTCCAACCACCTTCATGTGTTTGATGAACAATGTGTTTTTCCCTTATCTGGATAATTTGTGATAGCATTTGTTGATGATATATTGGTATATTCCAAGAATGAGGAGCATACAAAGAACCTAATGACAATGATGAGATTATTGATAGAGCATAAGTTATATACCAAAGTAAAAAACTGTAGTTTATTTTAGTCTCAGATTCATTACTTGGGACATGTTGTTTCAAAGTAAGGGATAACAGTGGATCCAAAAAACGATTAAGGAAATCATGGAGTGGCCAGATCCGAGGAATGTGGATGAGGTCAGAGCATTCATGGGAATAATAGGTTAGTACAAGAGGTTCATTAGGAACTTCTCCAAGATTGACTATCCTATCACATCTTTGTAGAGGAAAGGGAAGAAATTTGAATGGAATGATGAGTGTGCAGCTAGCTTTGATCAACTGAAGCAATTACTTACGAATGCTTCGATTGTGAAGATTGTAGATCCTGATAAGGAGTTTGTGGCTTGTAAAAATTCTTGCAAGGAAGGACTTGGTGGAGTCATGATGCAGGAAGGACACGTGGTTTGCTATGAATCAAGGAAGATGAATGGGCCCAAGAAAAACTATGTGACTCCTGATATTGAGTTGATAGCCATCATTCATGCATTGAAGATGTGGAGATATTATCTTCTTGGTAAGAGGTTTGTTTTGATGAGTGATCATAGTGGACTGAAGTACTTGTTTGACCAACCTAATCTGAATGCAAGGCAAGCAAGATGGTTGGTTACTCTTAGTGAGTTTAATTTTGAGATAAGGTATATTAAGGGCAAAGAGAACTGGGTTGCAGATGCTCTAAGTAGGAGACTATAGGTGAATCATATTCCAGTTGTGATATCTTATGGGAAATATTTATAGAGCAATTATTACATGTAGGGAAACACGATGAGAAGTACCAACAATTGAAGCATACATTGCAACAAGAAGGTGAAGGTGACAGGGATGAGGAGTATCACCTCACAACAAATGGCTTGGTCAGATTCAAAAGCAAGACTTATTTGCTAGATAGTAGCGAGTTGAAGAAGTTTATATTAAGAGAGTTTCACATCAATTTGTATTCATGCCACCTAGGATACTAGAATACTTTGACAGCTATCAAGAAGATCTAATATTGGCCAAATTTGAAGAAAGAGGTGGCTGAGTTTGTTGCAAGGTGTTTGGACTATCACCAGGTGAAAGATGAATGCAAGCATCCAACTAGTCTATTACAACCTATTTTTATTCTTGAAGGGAAATGGGAGGTAGTTTCCATGGACTTCATTATAGGGTTTCCTAGGACATCAAGGCAACAGACTCCATCATGGTTGTTGGTGATAGGTTAACCAAGGTAGATCACTTCATTGAATTGATGTATACTAATTCAGTTAGTGAGGTAATTCAAATATTCATCAGGGAGATAGTGAGGTTGCATGGAGTTCCCAAGAATATTATATTTAATAGAGATGCCAAGTTCATTTCCAAGTTTTGGAAGAAATTGTTTGTAGGCTTGGGGACAAAGTTAGCCTTCAACACAACTTATTATCCAAAGATAGATGGACAAACATAGAGGGTTAATATGATCCTTGAGGATATGTTGAGGATGTATGTCATGCATCAAGATAGGAAGTGGGAGTATCTTCCACTAGTGGAGTTTTCTTATAATAATGCTATCATGAATCCTTGAAGATGAGTCCATTTGAGGCTCTCTACGAGCAAAGTTGTAATACTCCTATTAGTAGGAGTGATCTAGTAAAAAAGGTGTTGATTGGACTGGATATGTTGGAAGAGATGGAGCAATAGATGCAGATTATTAAAAGTAATTTTAAGGCAACATGGGACGAGCATAAGATTTATGAAATAAACATAGAGAATTCAAGGAGTTTCAAGTTGGGGAGCATGTGTACTTGTGCATCAAGCCTAAGAGGATCTTCTTGAGGATTGGGTCATGTGCCAAGTTAGAAGCTCAGTATTGTGGTCCTTTTGAGATCCTTGAGAGGATTGGACCAGTGGCCTATAGACTTGCATTTCCTCCAACAGTGAAAGTCCATGATGTTTTCCATGTTTCATTGCTTAAGGTATATGTACAAGACATTTATCATGTGATTGATTGGTCTGTATTTCCGGTGGAACTAGAGGGAGATTTCCAACAAGAGCCACAATGCATACTGCACTGAAAACAACTCATGCTCCAGAATTGAGCAATAGAGCAGGTTAAAGTGCAGTGAAAGCACTTTGGGCCCAATGAAGCTACATGGGAGATGACTGATTAGATGCAAGCATTATATCCTTCTTTATCTTTTGGTTGAAGCAAATGAGGTTTTTGTATCTATATATATAAACCACATCAAGCCGTGTTTATAAAGCTCCAATATGTGGTATGTTTTAAAGTGTAGCGAAAGCACTTTGGGCCCAATGAAGCTACATGGGAGATGACTGATTAGATGAGAGCATTATATCCTTCTTTATTTTTTGGTTGAAGCAAATGAGGTTTTGTGTGTGTGTATATATATATATATATTATATATATATATATTATATATATTTATATATAGATAGATAGATATATAGATATACCACATCAAGCCGTGTTTATAAAGCTCCAATATGTAGTATATTTGTCATGTTTTCAACAATTACCATTGTAAAATACTGCATACATCGAGACGTGTTTATAAAGCTCCAATATGCGGTATTTTTGTCATGTTTTCAACAGTTTGCATTGTCAAATATTGCATTGATTTGTGTTATAAATCTCCATAAGCAGTATGTTTTGCTGGTCATAAGTGTCATAAAACACCTAGGACAGTGTTCCCCAATGGGGATGGGTTTGTAACAATGTTGATTTTCTATGTAAATAAATTAAACCAAGGTCATGGGACACATATTCCAATTTGAATGGAGGGGAAAACATTATATTGTGATCACTTATGGTTTATTATAGCTATGGAAATTAACATTAACATTAGCAAAGGAAAAAGGCAATAAATGAAATTTAATATGAAAAATAAAGGAAAATAGGAGAAAAGGGAGATGAAGAGACAAATATGCATGCAAGGGAAAATGAAGGAAAAAGAGAAGGAAAAGGAAACAAAAAGGAGAGGGAGAAAATTTTATGCCACTCTTGGTTACTCTAGTCACTCATACACTCTTACACACTTAGAGCATTCTTGGAGCATTCTAGCATTCACTTGGACATTGAGGCATTCTCACTTGGATTGGAGAGAGAAAGCACTTGGATGGAAGAAAGAAAACAAATAAATTCGTGGGAAGAGAAAGAGAACATTATTGGAAATAGGTTGCATGTGTGATTTCATTACTGAGTTTTGAATGCATGTACATGCATTTTGTTATTTGGTTGCTTTTTTGTCATTGACATGGGATTTTCCTAGATTTACAATGGTTTCATCCTTGCCTTTCCATTTCCTATATAGTAATGGTATAGTGGATTCCTTGTTGTGATCAAGCTTTCAATGGCTAGTATATTTCAGAGCATGGTGAGGTGGTCTAAGTAAAATTCCCAAGGGTCAAGTGTGGAGATGGGAATCCTCTTGGAACTCTTGACGTATGGGTGGAGATAGGGAAGTTCCTATGGGTATGGTGAAGAAGTTGGAGGCATCCAAGATGGTTTTCGTTTTGGTGATTCCTGGACCAGTTTAAATGAAATCACTATGGTGGAGGGTAGAGGTGGTTTAACCTCTGGAAGCCCTAATTAGTTTTGTTTTGGTTTATCCCATGTGATCCCACATTCATGTTTGGAATATGTCATAAGGGTAATTGGATGAAAGAGAGATTTAGTTTAGCCCAATCTATGGTCAGGGGGTATGTGGAAGTACTTGACTTGGTTGGCTTTATGGATATGTTATTATGTGTTATTATCTATTGAGATCAATGAGAACTTGTATGGATTATTGTGTTGATTTTATGATTGGTTTGTCATGGATTTATTTTTGTTAAATGTTTGTTATAGGCATGATACATTATGTTGTATAATGTGCTCTTGTTATGGATCTTGTTTATGACGTACAATTAATTCAACCTCATATCCACTTTATACTTATATGTAAATTACATTGTCGCATGTCAATCAATGAGAACTTGTATGGACTATTGTGTTGATTTTATGATTGGTTTGTCATGGATTTATTTTTGTTAAATGTTTGTTATTGGCATGATACATTATGTTGTATAATGTGCTCTTGTTTATGACAGATAATTAATTCAACCTCATATCCACTTTATACTTATATGTAAATTACATTGTCGCATGTCAACACAAGAGCATCAAGTTGTCGAGTGATATTCTATAATGTGAGTATGTATATATATATAGAGGGAGGGACCGCCATTGTTGAGGGTTTCTTTGATACTCCCTCAATTAAAAAACATTGATCATTCAAGATCGATATATCTTCCATCTAATATTTCCATAGAGAGAAATTAACCCTATTAATCTTCTTCATATCACTTATTACAATATTTGTATTGCTCAACATACCTAGCAAAAACAAACAACTCTGATACAAGTTGTTAAGAAAAGACAACATAAAATATAATATTTCTGTTAAAGAAAATAAAATAAACAATGATTGAGAACCACAACACCAAAAAATTATGTGGAAAACCAATAGTGTACTGGGAAAAACCACGGGGAAAAGATCAACAACTCTTTTATTACTAGAAAGAATAATTTACAAGTGCCTTCGTTTATGAGTTCAACTCTCAATCGCTCAATGCTCAATGCTAAATATTGAATGAACTTAATCTTATCTATAGAATAATTCTCATTACAACCAACGAGAAGTTTCGATTACATTCTATAATTCTTCATTAAATTGAAGAAGAATATTTGAGAGAAAATGATCCAAATGGAAAGTGGTATCCACCCATGGTATTTACCCATGGTATCCACATAGGGTATTCACCCATGGTATCCACAAAGGGTATTCACCCATGGTATTTACCCATGTTATTGTAACTCAATAAGGCTATAAATAATAAGCCTTGCTTTCTACAAGCACAAATTCATCCACACAATGTAGATGTAACATATTTTCTCTCTCATTTAATAAAGAATCAAGTATTATGGTGTATATTATTCTCTCTTTTCACACTTTGTTTTGGGACGTATTCAATGCATGTGTTATTTCATCGATGTTCTCCCGTTTGGTTCTCTCCTCTTCCACAACATTTTTTTGGGTTTTGGATCTTAGCCCATAAGATCTGGATCAGTGCTATCAGAGCTAGGTTATGAATCCATGGTGATTAGGATTTCAAGGGTCTCCAATGGAAATTCTTAGATCTGCTCATAATCCTTTGGTTTTTATGATAAAGACTTTTAGGTTATTTTCACTTTCTTATATTCATTCAGTGAATTTCATTTGATCTCTGTTTTGTTGTTCTTAGCCTAGAATCGAGAAACTTTTCTCTGACCATGTTTTGTTATATTAATAGTGAGTTGAATTTGATTTTCTCAGTGTCTTTGCAGGGTTTTATGAAAAATGGTCGATTCTGCAGGCCTGGATTTTGTGGATAATGGATATAGCTCTATTTCCCTCTGGATAGATTACCTTTGGAGTAGATGTGATGGAATCTAGTGGGATGTTTCAAAGTGTGCCAAACAAGGTTAGGCGGGGGCTCTTGGAAACATCTAAAAATAATACCAAACGTTGAAGCTTAGATCAACTCTACAATTGACTTGAATCGATCACCACATCGTCAATTCCTCCATAGCCCTCCTCATTCAAAATTTTCGGTCTAATTTGACACCATTTCCATATTCAACCGAGTCAGCATAGTTTCTCCAACATTATCATCAACAACTTTTCTCTAGGGTCATCTTTATATCCGCTTTCCAGTCCGAAAACCTAATGGAACTGTCAGCCTAGCTCCACCAACTTGACCAGTGGCTTGAGACATCCCTTATCAATCACTTCAATCTTGTGTTATTATGAGTGAGCTCCTGCAACTAGCACTGAAAGCACTAGTGCATTCACTCCAATTTTCCCTCATTCCTGGTGTTTATACCTATGTCGTTCTTTCTAAGTCGAGCCAACTTCCATCAATCGACATACCCAATCCTCAAAACCCATGGGTCACTATGACAAGGAATCCGTATGAAGTTATTTTAGGGATAGAGCTGCAACATCCAAAATTAAATTAAACAAGTTATCTCTAATCCAAACTCCTTTTTTTTTAATTGGCTTTGCACCCGATGGGAACTACTAGAGGTTACTAGGGAGAATTGCTTCTACTTATCTCTTTTCTCCTCACGAGATCACTACTCATGAAGTTGGCTGCCCTGCTAACTTTTTTGCACCACTGACTGATATCCAAAACAAGTATCATTTTAAGGACTTTGTTGCACCAATGACTGATGAAACCTATAAGGATTTGTTTTGAAAAATATCATGGGAAGCCTTTTTGGAAGGAGGTTTGACATGTCTCATAAGAATGAAGAAGTGAAGAAGTTGTAGGAAATGATAGATGAAGGTTTCATTGATGCCTCCTTCTTCAGCGCAGTGTTCAATATGTTGACTATGGTTGCAGGGGTGGAGATTATGGATCTTCTTTCAACTATAAAGGTCTTGGGATTAGTCCTCGATAATCTGCTCATTATCTTCATTTTCCTAGTGATGGATGCTTTAATTAACATTCTATTGAGGTTTAGCAGAATTGACGCAACAACTTCCTATGGTGACACTAGAAAGATGTTGTTGCATATATGTTGTTATTATTCAAAATTTGGGCATTCTTATTGTCTATATAGGTGATTTTCTACCTAGAACATTATCACATGGCGCGCATCACACTGGGATACTTGAAGAATGTTTTGGACTTCATTGGTGGCATGGACGTGTTCCGATCTTATCTCTCACCATGGTCCTTATTTTGGCTCCTTTGGTGTTCTTCGAGACAGAGGATTCTTTGAAATTCACTTTTGCATTAATAGTTTCACTTGTTGTTGTATTTATTATAATCATGGCTGGTATCATGATTGTAAAATTATGTAGTGGCATCATCCAAGTGCCAAGAATGTTATTAGATATTATTGTGGATCATACTTCGTTCTTGAAACTTTCCATTGTACCAATTCTTGTGATTGGTTATATTTATCTTTACAATGTCCATTCCATATACAACAGACTTGAGGACCCTTCAGAAATGCAACCAATTGTTCACACATCATTTTCATTGTGCTCAATTGTATACATGTTGAAAAATGTAACTAGGTTCGGTCTTCATAATGAAATGAAATTGTGATTTTTGTAAATGATGAAAAGAAAAAAATAAAATTATTATTGTAATGCATTGCTTCATGGGTTTCATGAGCAAGGTGTTTTATTTTAGATGGCTCCCATTGAGAGCCCTTAGGATTTTTCATTAAAGTCAATGTCATGAGTCTATAAGCCCTCCAAGACAAGCACATGATTCTTTTCTTCCAGTGGGCTTCAAATTGAAATAGAATATTCATGTTGTCTCACTCAAATAAGAGACACAACTGTTCAAGATACACATGTAAGCTTATTTATGGGGGACCAACCACTATAGATAGGCGTGAAGGATTTTCATATTTAGACAGAAAAATAGTTCAATACATCTCTGAGATTTTGGGTACACAATGCAGAGATAGGTTCATATGGAACTTAGATAGTGGTAGAGTAAATTTAAGATAGGTCTCTATGATTTCGGTTGGACAATAGCACAAAAAAGTTCCGATCATATTTGAGATTAGAGTGACTCTTTCGGTGCCATAAACATAATGACACAATTTGACTAAAGGTTACAGTTCAAATCTCTTTGAAGTGAGAATATGATCACAGTCAAAAGGAATCTATATCTATCTAAATTCAATGACAAAGCATAGAGGTAAGTACGAATAGGTGATGAAGGAATAACAAAGAATTCTAAGGGCTAACCACATGAACAACAATTCATATTTCAGAGGGAAAGTCTTGGTTTCACTATAGAAAATCACAGTTCAGGAAAATTGAAAATGTTTTAGTGCTAAGAAGATTGAAAGGGAAGATGAGTCAAGAAGAGGAAAAGAATAGAAGTCAATCAAGAGAACTTGTATCTTGGTCTTGGAGTGGCAACTAGGTCAGGGGTCTTGGTCTTGGTATTTTTCAATTGGAATCTCTATAAGAAGAATCTGTGCAAGCTTTCCTCTCAAAGAGTGAGAAGTTTTGGCCCTGGCTCATAGCCTACATTCTATGTCTCTTATCTATTTTATGTTCATGCATTGGTTATTGTTTTATGGATATGAACACTAATAATCTAAGAAGAAGAATATTCTAATCTAATGAACTAAAAGGTATTCACAAACAGTTACTAATGGAAGAGAAATCACCTAATGCTAATGCCCTAGATTTCTCAACATGATTTTCAGAGCTAAAGTTTCAAAGTCAAGAAAAGGTCATGTAATCAAAGAGACACTCAAGGATAGGGTTTCAAGAATGGCATCAAAACAAGTTGAAGGATATCAAACAGAAAGTTCAAATATATACATTGAAGAATCAAACCTTAGATCAAAGAAGAAGGTCTACTTCAGAATAAGTCTTAGGATCATCAATCAAAATAATCAAGGCTAAAGCATTATTTCTACTCAAGGAAAATAGGTCTACAAGTCAAGGCAACTAGAAGTCTACACCAAAAAAAGTGTTGGATCCTATAGTCATCATAAAAATACCACAAAGACCCCCATTAAGTTGAAGAGATATACAAAGCAAGGTAGCCCAAAGTATAAACATCCAAGAGAAGTACTTTTAGGATGAAGATCACATCATCTTGGAGAAATTTGAGACCCTAGAAGCATTTATGATCTACACTCATTCACCACCAAAGAAGTCGAAGTATCTTGAAGGATAGAAGGCATTATCATCATTTTCAAAATATATAAGGGAATTTCTCTCTCATTGAAGCAAGGATCCCCTCCTTGTCTTTGAAGGAGATCATCTGAGGAAGCATCAAAACATTCTCACCAATCACCATCAACAAAGGGAGCTAGATATAAAGGCATTGTCATCATAAAAGGAGAAATCTCATTTCATTGAAGACGGGATTTTCATTTGAAATAATATCATCCAAAAAGGGGAACTAATACATCTTATTCAACCACCATCAAAGTGATCAAGTTGAATATTTCATCCTCACTTGCCAAAGTAAGTATCTTTTATTCTATAAATCTAATCTAGTAAAATGACTTCATTTTGCAAGGAGATTTATAAGCTAGTTGGGTTATCGAATTTCCTTGCATGGAAAAGGAGGATAGACATAGTTGAATAAAGTGAATTCATTGATCATATCTATGAAAAAATATCCAAACCATCCGAAGGTCAAGAATGATCAGAATACATGGAAAGGGATCAAGGGGCTCAAGGGATTCTTATGAAATCAGTGAAAATTCCCCTCATTCCATATATAATGGATTGGAGACATCAAAGAGATATATGATAAGTTGGTAAAAACTATTCTTTGAAGATGTGATAAAGAAGGTCATATCACTTAGATCTGATCTACACAAATTGAAGATATCAAAAGATCAAAGGTTATCTTCATAATATCTAAATTGCAAGATCTGGGATAAGATAATCTTCATTATTCTAAATACACTAACTGATGAACAAGGTAACAAATTTCTGTGAGGATAAGAAAGCTATTCCATTCAACAATTTGTGATTTCTATGCAAGATAGAAGAAGACAGGTTGAGGGAAAAAAATATTCAGATATTTATCGGAAGGAAATAAGATGGTAGCTAAGAATCAATGCTATGAACATTACATGAAATATTGTACTAAGCTTAAGACGGGAAATAACATGGAAGATAGAGAAGAAGTCCATTTCATCGAAGAAGTGGAGGAAGCTGAAAGAAGGAAGTCCAAGGAAGAGGAAAAACATTAGAACTAAGAGATAGTGACATCACCATAGGAAACATGAGGGATGCATGATATTCAACTATGAAGGATATAGCTCTTGAACACCTCATTAAGGAAAGGAAGAATTCATCTAGGACAAGGATCATCATACATCAAAAGATAACATTTGTTGGATAAGGATATGTAAGATCATCAAGACTCATTGATGGAATCTTCATCAGAAGGTTCACCTATCTAGAGTGGAAGTATGTTTTCATAAAGAACTCCAACTTGTATAATTCATGGGATGATGATATGGTGACATAAGAGATGAATCAGATCAAGGGTTGAAGCTATTTTTAATCAAGGAAGCTGCTGAAAGAAGCCTAGATGGCCTAAAGGTAAATGAGGTATGTATGCTTGTATTCAATATTATAAAGTTATTTTGTATGGTTGCATGTAAAATGGATCATTGCTCGATCTTGAGAAACATTTTCGAAGGAAAGGAATCTCCTCCTATGAAAGTTTTCCTGAAGGCATGGGTCACACTAGATGAAATCAACATAATATGTCCTCATATGAAGTATGAGGTGGTTGACTACAATTGTGGAACTATGATTGGAAGCTCTTGAGAATGAAATGAAATTTGTAAAGAAAGGAAGGAATAGATCGTGAGATATGAAACCATGGTAAAGACACTTAACATCTAGAGGAAAAATAAGATTTGACTAGGAAATCTCCTGGAAAGATATGAAGACTCTAATGGAAGTCTGGAAAATACAGAGACCCTTGACAATGGATATCTTTGGGAAATATGTCAACATGTATGCACGATGATGAGCACACTGGAAGATGTCATGATGAAATACCATCACAAAGGTAATTTTGATTTAAGTGTTCATTTATTATTTTTGAAAAAATATCTAGATGGGTTTATGTGGGTCTTCCAACAGAAGAATTGTGGATGTCTTCCAAGAAGACCATATAGAAGGATGTAAGAAACCTCCGAAAAATATGGCATGAAGAAGGTAGCATGACATGAAGCAAAGCTAGATGAAGAATAGTGGATCACTCTTTGATGAAAGGAATAATGACATGACTAAACCATGGATGAAAGTGATGTATGGTATGTGCCCTATGAAGAAGCCAAAAAAGATGAAGGCTCCTTGACAAAGAAATTCATGACATCAAAGGAAGGAGCTCTTCAATTAGCTGATTGAGGAGTTTTGGTAGGTCCCTAATTAAGAGGGAGCCTAAAAACAAGTTTCTCACTTGGAAGAAACTTGGAAATTCCTAAGCCAAGAGGGATCTTAGGTACATTCCTTTCATAGGAATGAGTAAATTTTGTTATTGGAATTGATATGTCCTCCCTAATTGAGAGGGATAGATAGAAACATCATTATGATCTTCACTTGAGAAGACAGAATGGAGGATTGGGTGACCATCTGGCATCCAATGCTCTTTGAGGATGAGATAGGGAATCCAACATAAGAGTAATCATAGAGGACCGATATTCTTTGAGGACTAGCTACCCAAGATAAGAATAGTCCAATGGAAGGTCATATTCGATGAACAACTGGGTGGAGTTTGTACCCTGAGAGACAATGATTATGGTGTCTATAAATCATTGGCCTTGCCAGTATTTTGCTCTGATCATGTGGATAGAGCTGTTAGTCAAGGCCTTGCTATGTGACAATGCTGGTTAAATATGATGATAGACAGATGGGTTACCAATCTGATTCTTCTTATTTTGAATTCTTTATATTGAGAATGACCAAGTACCATTATCAATACCTCCCTAGTTAAGAGGGAGCATTGAAAAGTGTCATTAGGTTCGATCTTCATAATGACATGAAATTGTGATTTTTGTAAATGATGAAAAGAAGAAAATTATTGTAATGCCTTGCTTCATGGGTTTCATGAGCACGAGGTTTTATTTTATATGGCTCCCATTGAGAGCCCTTAGGATTGATCATTAAAGTCAATGTCATGAGTCTATAAGCCCTCCAAGACAAGCGCATGATTCTCCTCTTCCAGTCGTCTTCAAATTGAAATAGAAGACTCATGTCGACTCACTCAAATAAGGGACATAACTATTCAAGATACACATGTTGGCTTATTTATGGAAGACCAACCACTATATATAAGTGTGAAGGATCTTCTCATTTAGACAAAAAAACAATTTGATACATCTTTGAGATTTTTGGTAAACAAGGTAGAGATAGGTTTGGATGGAAATCAAACAGTGGCATACTGAAGTTCAAATAGGTATCTATATAATTTCAAGTGGAAAGTAGCAACAAGAATTTTGGATCATCTTTGAGATTAGAGTGATTGTTTTGTTGCCCTAAACATAGTCGCACAGTTTGAGTAAAGGCTACAGTTCAAACCTCTTTGAAATGCTAATATGATCACAGTCAAAAGGAATTCAGATCTTTTTGAATTCAATGACAAAGTGCAGACATAAGTTTGACTAGGCAATGAAGGAATAATGAAGAAGTTTAAGGGCTAACCACATGAACAACAATTCACATTTCAGAAGGAAGGTCTTGGTGTCACAATAGAATATCATAGATTAGACAAATTGGTGGAAATGTTTCAATGCTAAGAAGGCCGAACAGGAAGATGAGTCAAGAAGAGGAAAATAATAGAAGACGGTCAAGAGAACTTGTGTCTTGGTCTTGGAGTGGCAACTAGGTTAGGGGTTTTGGTCTTGGTATTCATCAATTGGAATCTCTATAAGAAGAATTTGTGCGGTTTTTCCTCTCAAAGAGTGATAGGTTTTGGCCCTGGATCATAGCCTACAATATGTGTCTCTCGTCTATTTTATGTTCATGCATTGGTTACTGTTTGATGGATAAGAATGCTAATAATATAAGAAGAATAAGATTCTAATCTAATGAACTAAAAAGCATTCAAAAGTAGTTACTAATGGAAGAGAAATCACCTAATGTTAATGCCATACATTTCTAAACAATACATAACTACAAGATTTTTTTTTATTGTCTTCTATTTGGAGACCAGACTATGGATGACGTCCTAACCAATTTCAATGCCAACTTGGGAGTTCCTTATAGTGTTGTGTTGAATGGCATTGTTCGTGTGGCCTATGTTATAAATTTGATGCTAATATTTCCTCTCATTTTTTCCCTGAATGTTGGAGAAA
The DNA here is from genome assembly GCA_000404065.3 of Pinus taeda. Taxonomy (NCBI): domain Eukaryota; kingdom Viridiplantae; phylum Streptophyta; class Pinopsida; order Pinales; family Pinaceae; genus Pinus; species Pinus taeda. The sequence goes on from APFE031636513.1 coordinate 186,799, forward strand.
TAAAAAAGTCATATTTTGATCTCATGCTGGCCTCAAGAGCATCAAAATTAGGAGTGAACCCAGTTTCAACTTATATGGTTGAGATGGATTGCCTAGAAAAGGCGTTTTGTTTAAGCATGGCATAAGCATGTGGATTTCTTGGTAGATTTATTGCAATGGGTCATGTGAGAATATATAAAGATAAGCCACCAAATTTATATAAAGAAAACCAACAAGAAAAATATTTCATCACATTTATGGGTCAACCACACAAAACCCTTGCCATCGAAGTCCATTTTCTAGGCCACACATTATCTACATCAAAGTTGGACATAAGCATTATAGGGTATTGGTGAGCCTTGGTATTTCACCAAGAGTGCTGCAATTCCCAAAGGCTCATGAACTCTATTTATCAACCCAAGGTTTGTACAAACTTCAAGGTGAATATGATATATGCATAGTAGATGGGATTCCATTCATGCCACCCTCAACTAGGAAATTTTATCAATAGTTCTCCAAGACCATTCCTCCTAATGAATTAGAATGAAAACTAGCTAATGAAAGTGAAATTTTGAAGCTACCTCTAACTATGAAAATGGAAATTTTGTTAACTTCAACTTGCAGAAGCTATTGAATCAATTCATGAAAATACAAGAGCTACAATACTTGCAAAAAGGAAACTACATTATCTTGCAATCAACCATATAAGTATCAAATATTCTTTCAGACAAGAAGCTAACCTACCAACTCATAACTCAAGATTCTTTGTATCATCTATTTAGCTCACACTTGCGTATCAATCAATGTTCTATTTGTGCCAAATCTCTAATAAGGAAACTAACACTATTTTGTTTTATAGTGAATGAAAATGAGGGTTTGGAGTGGCCTAGGAGCTTCCCTTGATCATGGAGTCATAGTTGGGGATCAACATCCTTCTAAACTAAGTCCAAATTGTAGCAAAGGTCAAAACTGGTGAAGAAACAGGTTGCTACAGGAGGCTGTTATAGGTGCCCTATATTGCTATAGGAATGCCCATAATGCTACAGGAAGGCTTCTGAGAAGGTTTGGGAGGTGGAAATGGTGGGTTCAGGGTATGGAAAGGTGGATGGAGATTGAGGTAAATGAATGAAGGGTGGCCAAAGCCCCTAGCCAAGCTCAAAGCCTTTTGAAGGTCTGTTTTGCACTAGGAGAGATGCTCAGGGTGGTCTAGGAAAATGATCTCATGAGCAAAAATTTTAGGACAAAATTTGGGGTTCATAAGAGAAGGTGAGGAAGTCCAAGATGGAGGTGGTGAAGGTGCCCTTTCCTATAGATCTAAACAACCCTACAATCATCACATGCATATACCCATTTATCATTGACAAAATGAAACAACTAATAGTGGAAAAGATGAGTTGAATTTAAATGCTATCTATGCCAAAAAATCTTATCTAATAAATAAATCAACTCCTCAGCTACAACAAGCACATTCAAACAAGGTAATCGACATCAGTCTTCTTCCAAGAAATCATAAAAATAATATTTTTTGGACTGTGGTTGTAAATGCTTCTATTCATGCTCCCATGAGAGAGATGAGGTCAAGGTTGGAATCACAAAATTTTGATGGATTATTCTTTAATGAAATTCAAGAAACTAACATGCACTCTAAATTAAAAAGAGATACAAATACACAAGAGGTACCTAAGCCACTAGGGTTGGGCTCAAACCCAAGAGCCTCAACCTTCTAGAACTAACTTAGGAATGAACCAATAAGAAACTTCTCATTATCATTGCATCCATGTCTAATACATCACATAACAGTAAAAAATAATAGTGTCGAGTACTTGATCTCAATAACTACCAACCTGAAAACAAAAACTCAAATACTCATGAGTTCTTTTACATGTTAATTTATACAAGAGGGTAGCTACTAGCATCTCCCTAGAAAATAGGAATATTTGTCTCCCACAAATTGAGATTGGTGGATCTTGTTCCTCATTAACTACACTTGCTTGGCTGCCAAGGACCTTGAGCTGATGAGAGAGAGAGTTGTGATCTTCGGATGATTGAAGGAGTTAAAGAGATGGAAAACCCCCTAGAATCTCTCCTTGTTGTCTACTCTGAGCCCCTACATTTAAATCATCAAAAAAATGCTCCATTTCCTACAGTAAACCATATTAGGCCACATGACATAGAAAATGCCTTTTACCCTTATCACTAAGCATAATGTAACAAAACATGTAAATAAATTTGAGCAAGAGATAGTTCTAAAGCCGGAGGATGGCATCATGACCCTTATAATGTACCTATTTATGAGCCTCTTCATCACCCCTGTACTAAAATGTTATGAAAAAAGCTTCAAGAAAGACAGAAAAGATAGATCCACACCTTAGAATTCAGCCTCTTCGAGGGGGAAACCTCCTTTACATTACATAAATGAACAATTCTTGGATGATTCAAATGACAAAACCTCCTTTCTATATATAGGAGTCTAAGGAGTCACAATATAACCCAGCCGACCTAACAATAATAATATAAAGCCACAAAAATAACAATAGAGGGATTCTATGGGGCATAGTAATAACAATATGGGGACAATAGGGGCACAACAAATATTAATAGGGATACAACTACAATAGTTAATGGGGTAATCACTAGTATTATAGGGACCTAACATGCCCCTCTCCTTCAAAAAAGTGTTGTCCTCAATGCTTGAGTAGTTTTGGATGCTTCTATATAAAATTTTCATCCTCCCATGTGGAATCTTCAGCAGATAAGTTCTTCCACTTGATAAGATATTCTGAATTTGATCGATTTCGTAGCTGTCGAGCTCTTGTTTCTGTGACTGCTTCCAGTTCCAATATAATTTTTCCTTCCTCATCAAGTTATGGCAATATTGTTTGAACTGGGAGCTTGTCGCCTATAAACTTCTTTAAACATGAAACATGGAAAACTGGGTGCAATTGAGAAGTTGCAGGAAGCTCCAATTTGTATGCCATAGTACCAATCTTTTGCAACACCTTGTATGGACCATAATACTTTGGTGATAGTTTATTATCCTTCTTATATTGGTTGAGGGATATTTTCTTATATGGTTGTAGCCGTACGAATACCCAATCACCTACATCAAAACTTCTTTCGATGTGATGTTGATCTGCTTGTTGTTTCATTCTATTATGTGCCAACATGAGGTTATCCTTTAAGAGTTGGAGGACTTGTTGTTGATGTTCGATGTCATGTTCCACTACTTTAACCTTATATTTTTCTCTTAAAAATGATGTAATGGATGGTGGCTGATACCCATAAAGTGCCATAAATGGGGTCATTTTTGTTGTTGTATGGAAGGAAGTGTTATCCATTCAGCCAGAGGCAACCATTTGACCCATTGTGTCTGTTTATCAGATACAAAGCAACGAAGATATCCTTCCAAACATTTGTTTACTATCTCAGTTTTCCCATCAGATTGAGGATGATAGATGAGCTATGAGCTAACTGAGTACCAAGACAAGAAAATAATTTTGTCCAAAAATTTCCAGTGAAAATGGGATCTCTGTCACTTACAATAATCTTTGGGTTCCATGTAGCTTTTGAATTGT